>WNWK01027000.1:2500-26759 GCA_009830355.1 Cherax destructor | reverse complement strand
TGCAGATCAAGTGAAGTTGATGAGAAGAATTCAGTCAGTCATAACTACAATGGGATCTGGACAGGCTGCAGGCCTCGTCCAGAAACTGGCTCCTGGATTTCAACCCCACCAAGTGCAAAGTCATGAAGATTGGGGAAGGGCAAAGAAGACTGCAGACAGAATACAGTCTAGGGGGCCAGAGACTACAAACATCACTCAAGGAAAAGGATCTGGGGTGAGTATAACACTGAGCACATCTGCTGAGGTGCACATCAACCAAATGACTGCTGCAGCATATGGGCATCTGGTAAAAATAAGAATAGTGTTTCGATAGCTCAGTAAGGAATCGTTCAAGACTCTGTACACCATATAGTGTTCGTCATGGAATTATGCCGGATGAGCGCCCTGGCATAATTCTGTGATGAAAATCAAAGGCCTACCATACAGGGGATTCTTTTTTTGTCAGTGCATTCTGCTGGGTAGCACCCGTTAACATGACGTCACAGCCTGCCGCCACACTTCACAGTGACTTCTCATTGCTCTGATGGCTGCCGTGGTGAGAGGAAGTGTTGCACTTTTGTCTCTCATTCGCCCCATCTTTTGTCCAGTGTTCCCTTTGGTTTTGGGGCTATACTATTTGATTATGGGTAAAGGAAACTATAGCTCAAATCATAGAACTTCAAAAGCTACACCAGATGAAAAAATAGTGGAGAATGTTGGTGTGTGAGCGTTCAGTGAGGAACTGGGTCAGCATTTCCAAGGCTGGTGGCTGTGTCGAGTTCCTCTGCCAAACCTCAGCCTGGCCCTCCAAGAAAACATCTATTTGTACCTTAACTGTGTTAAAGAAGCAGTTAGAGTAACCTCTTCTTTAAGCATTAAATGATGTTCTTCGAAGGGCAGGCCGATGTTTGGCAGATGGTACTCGCCACACCGCCTGCCAGTTACTACGCTCACACACACACTATCATTCCCACTTTTCTTTTTCTGGTGCCCAGCTAACCTATGATTTTAGCTATAGTTTTAGGTGTTAAAGACTTCCTTTTCCCATAATCAAAGATAATAACCCCAAAACCAAAAGAACACTGGACAAAAATGGGAGCTGATGAGACAAAGTGCACACTTCCTTTCACCACGACTCCACGTGAGAAATGAGAAGTTACTGTGAAGTGTGGCAGCAGGCCGTGACTCATGCTGGCGCTAAACCCAGCAGAAGCACTAAAGAAAAAGGGCCCCCTGTATGGTAGGCCTATGATTTTCATCTGGGCATTCCGGGGCGCTCTTCCGGCATAATGCCGTGACGACACTGAAGTCAGGCCCATATTGGAGTATGCAGCACCAGTTTGGAAACCACACCCGGTCAAGCCAGTCAACAAATTAGAGAAAGTGCAGAGGTTTGAACAAAACTAGTCCCAGAGCTAAGGGGACCCTTGAAAAAGGTTAAGGAAGTCGGCCTGTCGACACTGGAGGACAGGAGGGTCAGGAAGACATGATAACGACATATAAAATACTGCGAGGAATTGACAAGGTGGACAAAGACAGAATGTTCCAGAGATGGGACACAAAACAAGGTCACATTGGAAGTTGACTCGATGAGTCAAAAGAATGTTAGGAAGTATTTCTTCAGTCATAGAGTTGTCAGAAGTGGAATAGCCTAGGAAAGTTACGTAGTGGGCAGGAACCATGCATAGTTTTGGACAAGGTTGGATAAAGCTCAAGGAGCAGGGAGAGATGACCTAGTAGCAATCAGTGAAGATGCGTGGCTAGGAGTTATGACTCGCCCATGCAACCACAAATAGGTGAGTACACACTTAGACACACACCCCACACACACATTATCTTTGTCAACAGCAGGATTCGAACCTCCACACTTTGCTTTAACAGTACACAACACTTTTACCACACAGCCAGACGTATGACTATGTGGCACACATACACACACACACGCGCGCGCGCGCGCGAGCAAGCGAGCGCACCCGTGCACACAAACTTTTTCCTCTCCACAGCACACATCGTCCTTGATCCTCCGTTCAATCTCACCACATCCACTCAGCTCTCCCGGGCCTCAAGGTAAACAAAAATATTACCAGGCAGCAAACGACGTCTTGCTGGAGGCAGAGCATTCCAAGTGTTGGCACAGACTTTGCTGGAAGTAGAGCTTTCCTGGGGATGAGACAGTGTTGGCACAGACTTTGCTGGAAGTGGAGCTTTTCTGGGGATGAGACAGTGTTGGCACAGACTTTGCTGGAAGTAGAGCTTTCCTGGGGATGAGACAGTGTTGGCACAGACTTTGCTGGAAGTAGAGCTTTCCTAGGGATGAGACAGTGTTGGCACAGACTTTGCTGGAAGAAGAGCTTTCCTGGGGATGAGACAGTGTTGGTACAGACTTTGATGGAAGAGCTTTCCTGGGGATGAGACAGTGTTGGCACAGACTTTGCTGGAAGAAGAGTTTCCATAGATATGAGACAGTGTTGCACAGAGAATATGCTGGATCTAGAACATCCCTGTAATTTACCTGTAGGTCTCCTGTATTCCCTGTCGGGGGTTACTCCCCTCGGCCTGATACTATATCAGGCCTCATGGCTTCTGAACCTTTAGTGCATCCACTAAAGACCTCACCAGGACAATAGTGAAAAATGTCGAATCGGTCTATGTAGGAGTTTATACTGTCTACCTGGAGAGTATTCCAGGGATCAACGCCCCCGCGTCCTCGTCCCCGACCAGGCCTCCCGTAAGGTGTGAAGGTTGTTACAAGATATACGTCGGAGAAACAACGAGAACCTTGGTAACAGATCTCAATGATCACATGAATACATGCAGATACCATAACTAGAATAACAAATGTGTAGAACACCTTAACACCACCAGCCACTAGATGAAGGGGATTGATGCTCTCATAATGATTAAGAAACCAGGAACCTGCGAACGAAATACCCTTGAAGTGGCATTAATCTCCGTGTCAGATACTATTACACACAACGAAGGCAGCCTCCTAATCTTTGAAATATTAGCATGATTCCTCCTGAAAACAAGAGACTCAACCATCATCTGACATCAAGTATTTTCTGCTACTGCTGCTACTACTACTACTACTACTACTGCTGCTACTATTACTACTACTACTACTGCTGCTACTATTACTACTACTACTACTAGTGGTGGTAGTAGTGGTAATAGTAAGTAAAGAGGGTCTGTAGGTGTATAGTGTTTCTAGATTTAGTGTGTCATTAGGTGTAGTGTGTTACTGGGTGTAGTGTTACTAGGTGTAGGGTGTCACCAGGTGTAGAATGTCACTAGGTGTACAGTGTCTCTAGTGAATAGTTAATGAACTTGTTGCTGCCTAGGGAATATTCAGGAAAATTTAAACAAAATAGTTATGGACAACAAACAGCCACTCCTACCCCGACACAGCCACACTGGCTGGAGGTCATGTCTACCTGGAGTCTACCTGGAGGGCATTCCGGGGATCAACGTCCCCGCGGCCCGGTCTATGACCAGGCCTCCCGGTGGATCAGAGCCTGATCAACGAGGCTGTTACTGCTCGCTGCTCGTAGTCCAACGTGCGAACCACAGCCCGGCTGATCTGGCACTGACTTTAGGTATCTGTCCAGCTCCCTCTTGAAGGCAACCAGAGGTCTTCTGGTAATACCCCTAATGGCTGGTGGGAGGCTGTTGAATAGTCTTGGGCCCCGGACACTTATTGTGTTTTCTCTTAGTGTACCAGTGCATTGGAAATATTCATGACAACTTAGCTGTTGGAAAGGATTAGACGCGTCTTTGCTGGAAGTGGTGTCGGTCGTCGGTACTCTTGAGAGTTGATGAGATCAGTTCAGTTAGAGCATTCCTGGAAACTTAAAGTTGCTGCTGCTGTAATGCTCTCAAGAAAAAGAAAAAGAGGATGTCTAATTTAGTCTTATTGTCTTGAGTGAGTAATCTTTTGACATGCCATCATGTTTGTTTCTAACATTTCTTTAGACATGAAATCTTAAAGCCTTTCCTGCTCTGCGGGTGAGGACCCAGATGATTCTTCATTAGTCATTAGTTCTCTCTTCAAGAGTGAACTGGATTGCCGGTTCAGTTTCATAGAACCTTGTTTGTAGGTCATAAACGTCAAGAAACTTTGGGAGTAAGAAGACGTCATTGCATCATGAAGTCAAATTCTCCGGGTGTGAACTGAAGACACTACAGTTGAGCTATGTGAGGCATTAATACCCTGACATGAATTTAACAATGTACGTGATTTATTATTGCATTTAAAGTTAGCTTTCTTTCCTAGGGAGGGAGCTGGAGGGAGGAAGCTGGAAGGAAGCAGCTGGAGGGAGAGAACCGGAGGGAGGAAGCTGGAAGGAGAGAACTGGAGAGAGAAAGCTGGAGATAAAGAACTGGAGGGGGAGTTAGAGGTAGAGATCTAAAGGGAGGGATACACACACAACCCGCACATATAAAAAAAGAGAGGAGCTTACGACGACGTTTCGGTCCGACTTTGTAAATGGTCCAAGTCGGACCGAAACGTCGTCGAAGCTCCTCTTTTATATGTGCAGGTTGTTGTGTATTGTTCAGTCACGGTATTGTGCCTTTTTTGTTATTTAAAGGGAGGGAGCTGGAGGGAGGGAGCTGGAGGGAGGGAGTTAGATGGAAGGACCGAGGTGGTGGAAGGGAGTTAGATGGAGGGAGCTGGGGAAAGGTAGAAGGTTCTACCTCACTTTAGTTAAGAGGTGTCTATATCTGTGCCGGTGACCCAACTAAAAATTTAAGTGACCCTCCTGCCCTGCAGGCCACCACTGTGCACCATGCACTGTGTGCACCACTGTATGTATGCACCCCTGAGCACCGTGCACCATTGTACACCATGCACATCTGCACCACTGTATATGCACACTATTATATTTCTGTACTTGTGAACCTTAATAATAATAATAATTTTTATTTTTACAAGGACATGATATATCTTATACAGAACTAACTCACTTCAACAGAACTAACTCTCTTCAACAGAACTAACTCACTTCAACAGAACTAACTCACTTCAACAGAACTAACTCACTTCAACAAAACTAACTCACTTCAACAGAACTAACTCTCTTCAACAGAACTGACTCACTTCAACAGAACTGACTCACTTCAACAGAACTGACTCACTTCAACAGAACTGACTCACTTCAACAGAACTGACTCACTTCAACAGAACTGACTCACTTCAACAGAACTGACTCACTTCAACAGAACTGACTCACTTCAACAGAACTGACTCACTTCAACAGAACTGACTCACTTCAACAGAACTGACTCACTTCAACAGAACTGACTCACTTCAACAGAACTGACTCACTTCAACAGAACTGACTCACTTCAACAGAACTGACTCACTTCAACAGAACTGACTCACTTCAACAGAACTGACTCACTTCAACAGAACTAACTCACTTCAACAGAACTAACTCACTTCAACAGAACTAACTCACTTCAACAGAACTAACTCACTTCAACAGAACTAACTCACTTCAACAGAACTAACTCACTTCAACAGAACTAACTCACTTCAACAGAACTAACTCACTTCAACAGAACTAACTCACTTCAACAGAACTAACTCACTTCAACAGAACTAACTCACTTCAACAGAACTAACTCACTTCAACAGAACTAACTCCCTTCAACAGAACTAAACAGAAAGCTCCTTGTTATGAGGAGCATTTTGGGCATTGTTGTGCCCTAGGATGTGATTCACACAAGTCAGCCAACACCCAGGTACCTACTTACTGCTAGGTGAACAGGGATAGCAGGTGTCTTAAGGAAACACGCTCCATACACTGTGTGCACTACTGTGCAACTTGTACCGTGTTTACTGTGTGTATGAACATCAACATTTGTCAAAGTCACGACACATGCAAGAGCCTCTTATAGAACAGTGGGTGTATGTAAGTGTATGACTGATAAACTAATTATCCAATCAAGTCAATAGTTGAATCCAGTCCAGGAAACTTGTCATCCCATTTCTAGATAACTTGGTCGCTTATCTATGATTCCACACAGGGTAGTGTATGTGGGCGTAGTGTTGTATCTCTGATGAACTAAATGGTAGTGGAAGATCCTTCACACATGGGCAGTGAACGGTGCCAGTAACATACATATACATGAGAATTCAATAATACTGTTAACAAGCACTCACCGTCATGAGGTGTGAAATATGCCTTTCAGTCACTAATGTATTCCGGCTTTTGTGTAGGAGAGAAGTTGCCGAGTTATTACGTAATTTGACGGCTAATTTACATTATAATGTATCAGCAAATGCTAGTGTTCTTCACTGCACTAGCTTAGTGTAGGGTAAGTCACCCTCTTTAACTAAACGGTTATACAAGTAGACCGGCGTGGCAAGGTGGAGTTCATTCGCCTGCAATAATAAATCGCCCGGTGGTCTGGTGGCTAGAGCTCTCGCTTCCCACACGGATGGTCCGGGTTTGATTCCCGGCGGGTGGAAACATTTCGACGTGTTTCCTTACACCTGTTGTCATGTTCACATAGTAGCAAATAGGTACCTGGGTGTTAGTCGACTGGTGTGGGTCACATCCTGGGGGACAAGATTAAGGACCCCAGTGGAAATAAGACAGACAGTCCTCGATGACGCACTGACTTTCTTGGGTTATCCTGGGTGGCTAACCCTCCGGGGTTAAAAATCCGAAGAAAATCTTATCCGTATACGTGAGTTTCCGGTGACTGGCGTGGGTAGGTCAAGGACCCTGGTCGCTGCTATGAGTGGGTGCCTACTGTTGTCAATTTTCGTAGGCTGAACTTAAAGTAATCATAGGAACTAAGCTAAATTAGCCTATATCTAACTCTAACTTAGTTTAAATACTTATAAAAGGTGGTATGATACATTAATCTATAGAGACTTAATCACTAAATTAGACTTATAATTTATAGTTGGTAGAAGAATGTAGCATCTTCGGGGTAGGCATTGTGTTTATTGCCTAATCTCAATGAACGCGTCACGTTCTACCTCGATTTCACGTCCGAATTTTGTAGGTATTATCTCTGGCACCCTTCATACATTGAAGAGCTGCCTTGGCGGCTCTGGGGTGTCACAAGGTGACTGCTGGGGTCTCTGTAGGGGGCATACTGCAATGTTTCCCCAGCAATTTGGAATACTTTGCCTAGGGTACTCCAAAGGCCCCTACGTGCCTCTTGCGTCTGGCTCAGTGAGGCAGTGGGTCAGGGTTACGCCCAGAACATCTGCGAAAATGGCGACATGGCATACAGCGTTCTGAATGCCCTGAGGTATCCGGTAAGAATGGCGCATTCTGAGTAGTGTCATGGACACCACCATGTGACACACGTAGGTGGGCTTCATTAATAATCAGTTTTGACAGCCAGTGGTACTTGAATACTAGGACAGGATGTACTGTACTTCCTGACAGAAAAAAATTCTGTATTCGGCACCTCGGTATGTTTTCTGAGTCTAGAAAATATCATATAAACGCCAGCTGTGCTCAGCAGGGAGATGTCATTCATTGATGTGATTCTCCACACAAATTTGCTGTAGTGGTCGCCGCCAGTTAACAGGTCAGTTGGCCCGACCTTGTCAGTCCATAAGTCAAGGTCGGCAAGTCCTACATTGGATTCTATTAATGTAGCAACGGCATTCAACAAGCCTCTCATTGGTACTCTAGCAGGAAGCTGCTCTGCTACTAAAGCACTGATCATTTGCACCTGACCACCCAGAGCAACTGTGACTCTAGCTAGATAGTATGATCGGTCGCCAGGGCCCTGGAAAAATCCAGTTAGGTCTAAGGATATGTTGTCATATGGTGTCGCGCCGAGTTCATGTAACGTACTTCAGCAATCATCTCTGTACCCAGAAGTCTACTCAGTACTATAAGTCGCATTACTGGTAGCGGTGCCTGGCCTTGGGTAGCCAGTGCGGTCATTGCAGGTGGGGTGGCACCCTCCTAGTGTGACAGTTCTCGGCTGTGATCTGCTTTTTCTCGATTTGTATGCGAGCAGCGAAGCTGGGACAGACTATGATATTATGGTCACCCTTACATTTCCCGCAGGTTAAATGTTTTGAGTTGCAGCCACTTCCTGGGTGATTACCTAGAAACTTGTGATAGTCTCAGCTCCTGGACCCCTCTGTTTCAGGGCATGAACTGCCATGAATTTATTACAGGATGCAGCCAAGTGTTTGCCTCAACAAAAGAAACATTTTGAAGTATGAGAGTATGTGTAGTGGTGACAGGTGAGGTGGATTTCCTCTGCTTACCTTGTCTCCTAATTTTTCCTTTGTTACTCTGTGCGGCAACTGAGTACACACCCACTGTTGTATTGTTGTTATTGTAGTACCTACTGGCAGGTGGCGTCTTAGGTGATGATGATTTGGGTGATGACCGTTCAGGTGGTTGCTTAACATGGTTAGAATTAGTCTGCATGTTAGTTTGCATACAAGCCACATTATGCTGCAGGCCTTCACTAATCTCAGAACAGATGAATCTTCACTTAGCAAATCGTAGATTCAGACGTTTGAGAGTTTTCTCTGGCAGTTTCCTCTGTACGATGGGATTGAATACCCAGTCACTTCCTGCTACGTTTTCGTAAGAGGCCAGATGTGGAAATTTGTCTGGACTGCCTCCTTGTGAGCTTCTACCCTGGCAAGTACTGTTGACACAGACACATTGAAATTAGTCATCCCAGGCTCACAAGTGGCTTTTATGACACATTTCCAGATGCAACTGCTCTTGCAAGAAATTCCTAACTACATGCACGAATGAAGGACTAACTCACTTGGTGGTGTAGAGTCTTCTGGTCCCTCACCCTCAGGACACCACGTGCAGTGGCAGACTTATTTGATCTTCGGGTGTCCGTCTCCTCAAGACCCCACAGATCGATTAAAATCCACGTTTCCCCAGAATATCATTGGCCATCTAATGCTGAGAGAAATGAAAGGTCTTGTCTTACTGCGGGTGGACCTGGGATGAGACGAATATCCACGGTACTTTGGGAAGCCTCTATGATTCTGTGGTCTACAGGCTAAGTATATGTAGACACACGTGCTCCGTGCTGCTTGTCACGACACCTCTTGTCTCTATGGTGTCTGATCTCCAAGAGAAGAGCTGGCGTCTCTCTAACCCCCACCTTTGTTCGAGCATGGGGTTACCAGTTCTCCCTAGCTAATATATCTTAATATTCGCCTATATTAAAGCCTAAACCTACCTATGTTAAGGTCCTAGGACTACATTATTAATATCTAAGGTTACTTCTCAAATTCTAATATTAGTTACTATCTGTATAAACCTACCTAAACCTTCCTTGAAGGGTAAATATATCAATTAGTATGTACAGTTGCTACCTCCGCCAACTTGGTGTGTGTGGGGGGGGGGATGTTATTTACTGTTTACTTTGTGGAAGTTATTTAGTCTCCCAATAAGTTTCCACACCAGAGATGTGAGATAGTTATCCAGAACTATTCTGAACGCTAGTAACACTGGTAAGCAATGTGAGGGAGCATTGAGATGAACCAATTTGTAGATGTGTTTGGCTGTAAGTCAGTCCTTATCCCAGTAATTAAGTTCTATGACCTAGATATTGTGCTGGTAATTAGCACCTATGATGTTGAGCCTCTTGATAAGGTCATAAGCTTCGCTAGTGAATTGAATTCTTCAATAATTGAACTTGTCAGTGTCTTACTGACTGACAGCGACTGGATACTCACTAAGAAGTCTTCAAAATTCTGCCTGTCACATATGGGCAGGTTTATTTGCGTAGTAGTATCTGTGCTTGAAGGGCATGGGTTAATGACCCCTTGGAAGGAGTGGTACTGGCGTCTTGTCCACTGTTCTCCCTCTGCCTAAGGGATTGTTTAAAGCAGCAGGTCGCTTTCAGCATAACGTTCAGTTATGTCTTCTGAACTCATCAGCAACTCTTTAAGTTGCTCATAAGTGACTGTGTAAGCTCGTTGCCTCGTCTCCAGTAATTTTAATTTAGCCTCTAACTCTACGTAATCAACTGGATTACACTGGATCAGTATTTCCAAGGCATTTATCGCTCTCATGATGAGGGCCTGCTTCTGGGGGTAGGCTCAGCCTGCAGTTATCTAACGTATCCATGGCGACTTAGCAAAGACTATCGCTATTGTAGTGACAACAATAGTAATTGACAGTTTTATGAGTCAGACCCTGTCTAATAAATGTCGGTCAGTGTGGCTGAACTCCCTGTCTGTTCTAACCGCTAGACAGGTGCTGTCTACTTGACAGTCACTACTGGTCACGTGTTGTTGTGGTGATGTCACAAGATGGTGTCATAAGAATAGTGTTGTAGGTGCAGTGTCAAATGGCACCACCATCTGTTTTTATGACGGTCTTGCGCAGTGGGCATTAGTGGTTCTCGGAATTCAAACTGCCGCCATTTTAAATTACCCAGAAAAGTCATTTGGCTCCTCAATGGATTGCTATTTCTGACTAATACTGATAATGTAGAATGTTGGTTTCACTGTACACAGGCTTCTGTTGAGCATCTCTTTCTGTTACTAACAATTAATAACGAAAGACCAATTGCCTGGCAATGTTGCTTCTAGTCACTGGTTAAGTAAAAGGACACAAATGCAACTAATGTGACATTTTATTGTGGCAACGTTTCGCTCTCCAGGAGCTTTTTCAAGCCGTTACAAGCAATACATGGACACAAAGGGTATATATATATACTCTCAAAGTGAGGTGTAATACTAGTGGTGGTAGAAGTAGTAGTGATATAAGTTGTAGTAGTAATACAATAAGGTAGAACAATCAACTGGCACATGAGTAAAAGGTGATAAAAACAATTACTTGGGTAGTATTAAAACAGGTTAGACAAATATTTCTGTAGGAGGTTGGAAAAGAGAAGGCCTGTAGCAGTGGAACACTGCTACAGAGCGAAATGTTACCACAATAAAATGTCACATTAGTTGCATTTGTGTCCTTTTACTTAACATATTGCCGGTAAGTCTACCAATATTAATATAGTCACTGGTTCTATCTAGGTTCTAGCTACTTCTGGTAACGTTCTAGATACCTATCAGTTCTGCAGAACCACATCCGGTTTGTAAGGACAACTGATGTGTAGAATAGAGGGTGCATGTGTAGGTGCAACACCGATCTGTTAATTATCCAATCAAGTTATTAGTTGAATCCAGTCCAGGAAATCTGCCATCCTATTTCCAGATAACTGGGTTGCTTACCTCTGATTCCACACCGGGCAATGTATGTTCATATTGTGTTGTATCTCTGATGAACTGAAGGGTAGTGGAAGACTCCTCACATATGGGCAGTGGGCAATGCTAGTAACATTCGATAATAATGTTAACAAGCACTTACCGTCGTGAGGTATGAGAGTCTATGGGTCGTTAGCTCAAGTTAAAGACATCATGAGATATGTCTTGAGTCACTGCTAAGAGTAGTCTAATTTACGTTGCAATGTATTAGCGAATGTTAGTGTTCTTCACTGCATAGTGTGGGGTAAGTCGCCTTCTTTAATTAAATAGTTATACCAGCAGACCGGTGTGGCTAAATGGAGTTCATTCACCTACCTTCCACACACGTGGATTTCTGGGGACTTTCGTGTGGATAAGCTGGTATGAGTGGGTGCCTACTGTTGTCAATTTGCGTAGGCTGGGTTTAAAGTAAATGTAGGTAATAAGCTAAATTACTCTATATCAAACTCTAACTTACCTTAAATACTCTTAAAAGGTGGTACGATACATTGGCCTATAGAGGCTTTATCACTAATTAGACTTACAATTTATAGTTGGTAGAAGAATGTGGCATTATCGGGGTAGGTATCGTATTTACTCCCCACTCTCGATAAATGCGTCTCCCGCTACCTCTCTTCCATATCTGAATTTCCATATCTGAATAGCAGAGGCTTGATTTTCTCACATTATTCGCTGGTGGTATAGCTGCGTTTATGATATTTAAGTTTAACAGAGATGTAGCACTGCAGTAGTAATTGTTCTACTACCTCATACAACAACATTGCATCGACATCATTGTCACTGACATACTCTTGGAGTATGTCAAGGACATACTCCAAGAATATGTCACTGGCTTCTTCACTCCTGGAGCACTTATATGCAGTATGCCCACATTCTCAGAAGCACTCTGAAGCTTTAGTGTCCCGTACACCCTGTGATACCTGAAATCTACCTGGAAGTCGTTCCCGGGGTCAATGCCCCTAGGACCTAGTTCCTGACCATGTCTCACGAAATCCAATATACAAGCCACAGCCTGTCTGATCGGGCACTAAGTTTAGATATTTGTCCAGTTCCCTCTTGAAGACAACTAGTGATCTTTTGGTTATCTCCCATATGTATGGTGGGATGCAGATGAACAGTCTTGGGCCCCAGACATTTATTTTGTTTTCTCTTAGTGTACTCATAACACAACTGTTTTTCATTTGGGGTATGGTGCACCATCTATCTAGTCTTTAGCTTTCGTAGGGAGTGATTTCTGTGTGCAGATTTGGGATAATTTCTTTTAGGATTTTTCAGGTGGAGATTATGATGCATCTTCCTCGCCTACGTTCCAGAGAGTACAGATCAAGGGACTTCAAACGTTCCCAATAATTAATGTGTTTGAACTAATACATGTAGTGAAGGTTCTCTGTACGTTCTCTAGATCTGCGATTTCACCTGCCTTGAAAGGGGCTGTTAGTGTACAGCAGTATTCCTTCATATAGATCAAGACAGAACAAATGGCTTAAATAGGATCATCATTGGCATAATATCCCTTGATTTCAAGGCTGTCATTATCCATCCTATCATTTTCCTCGCAGATGTGGTAGTGACACTGTTGTGATTCTTGAAGGTGAGATTAACATTCTCAAGTCCTGAATACTAGCTATCGGTTTAGTAGATGGTGTACTTACCCAGCATGCCTCTGCTGTGGCCTGGTCACAAGTCATATCTACGCAGGACGTCCTTTCTTTCCACAGAACATGCACTAAATTTTTTTTTAAGTCCCCTGTCCAATAGAAGTAGGCCGAGGCTTTAGCCCCAGAAGGATCGACACCTGCTCACCTGCGCCTTTTAACTTTGATGTCTAAACTGTATCCTCATACTTGCCCTCTGGGCAGGTAGTTGGTCATTGGTTATAAAGTCCTGATTATTGGAAGTTTTGTTGGAAACAGACATTTGGTGTTCTGAAACTTTGTTTCAACAAGCTTCAGTAGTGGGGAATAATGACTCGATTTGAGGACGATCACTGCTTTCTAATTTCTGGTTTGCCATAAAATTCTCACCCAACCTCAGAGCATTACTATAATCAGTTAAATATTTTTTTTCTCGAGGTTAGCCCTGATGTTAGTAGGAGCATGTTTAAATGTTTCTCTAACAAGAATAATGTAATACCTCCTTCATAATTTCCCACAATACTGTTGGATCGCTTCCAGTTGCTGAGAAAAGATAATTTCTCTTTTTTATACCCCATCAATTATTGCGCTGTCTGGAAACATAGTTCCTGTACTTTAGTTTATGCTTTACTGGCAACATGTCAAGACACAAAATTATATCTTTTACTTGCTCATAATCACATAACATCACTTTTATCAAGATAAATAGCACTGCAAACCATTATCTCATTTCTTTGTTCTCACTGAAGTTTTCCATTCTGTATTTGGCCACTTTTGTGACTTGGCAAATTCTCAAATAAGGTGAAAAACTGTATGGGTCATTCTCTGAAAAATCTTGGAGAAACCTTGCAGCATTGTCCAAATTAATTAAATAACTGTAGCATTTAGGATGATTCATGATTAGCAATAAATTCTCTTTCTCTCTCACATTAATTATATATAAATCCTACTTTTCATAGAGCTTCATTCTCTAATCCTATATATATATATATATATATATATATATATATATATATATATATATATATATATATATATATATATATATATATATAATAATTTTTGTTTAAATATATAGGAGGTACCACCTCTAGAACTTGCTGGGGACCCTCATCCTCAGAGAAGACAATAAACGTGCCTCAGGGAAAACTCGAGGTTCTCCCCGGAGCTGTTTGAATATTTTCTTCTCCTACCACTCCCTATATATATTATATAAGTGCTTTATTAATAGACAGAATACATTGACAGAAAACACGAACATGAACAAGATTACATTGGTACAACACATCAAAGATTATGAATCTCCTCCAGCCTCTCCGAAGCCAGACGCGAGCCCAGTATGCAGCATGCATTTCCCCTCTGGATGGCCATGCTGAGGCGCTGGAACATGAAAGTGGCTGCCTTTGAGTCCCTGGTGGTGTCGATGAGTCTGGAACCCAGTTATTTAAGGAAACGTGTTGCATTTTTTCCCCATGATCCCAAGGTCTCTGATCCCACTGGGACAAATTGATACTGTTGGCTTATGTCCCTGTACTTGCCGATCTTGTACTCCTCCCTGTGGTCAGCAGCTCCTTCCTGTCGCCCGACACTGTGATGGATATAGGTGTCAGCCAGTGTCGACACACAGGTATAGTCCCATGCTAAGAGCTTGCCATTTTTCCAAGGATAGATGGTGATCCCGTTGGGGTGGTTTGCTGGGTTGTGGGTATTGTTGGTTGCTAGTGATCGGGGCTCTCGGCTGGGCATCCAGCTGTAGCAAGGGTTCTCTTTATGATGTCGTTGACTTCATTGTGTCTTGCATGATAGCCCTTGGTTTTGGAAAAGTTAAGACCATGTAGACCATGTTGGTCGGCTTGCGCATCGCCGCGAATACACTTATATTCCGTGTGAATTGGGGCAGCAAGGCGCAGAGCCACTGCAATACGGAGGGTCTTAGGGTCGAGGCGTGTTCTCATGGCCGATATGGGAACTGTTTGGAGGAAGTCCCCAGAGTGATGTGCACTCACACCTAGGAGACGGGCAGTCTCCCTGTCTGATGTTACAGCCCTAAGCATGTTGGCAAGTATCTTTTCAGTGATGGGGCCGGCCCAGCTTGACTATAGGCCAGTTCTTCACTAGGTTTTGGTGTTGGAGCAGCAGGAGTCTGCCATTCAGTGATGGCACTGGTGTAGCTAGGGTCCTGTATTCCTGCTGAATCACTGAGGTTGCCTGGAAGAATTTGTTTTATTAGCTCATTTGATGCTATGGAAGAGGATAAGAAAGCTGGTAGGGCAATCTGGGAGGATTTGCGTACTCCCAGCCCCCCAAGCCTGACTGGAAGTGAGGCTTGCAACCACTGTACATCTTCGAGGGAAAAATTCAATACACTCTCTAGCATGGTCTTGAGGAGAGAGTCATATTCCTTGAGTTTTGGACTGCTGAAGGCTGGGGAGCATCTCAGGAAGTATGTAAGTTTTGGGATTGACAGGCACCTGGTGAGTAGGTAGAAGGCATCATGTGAATCGATGTCTTTCATCCTACCTTCCATCGTCCTGAGGTCTGAGTTTTTTTTTCCAGGACCAAATCGATGGCATTGGGCCCAAGCGGAGCACCAAGGAGAGTGCTGTTGGCTGGATCAATGGCTCGTGCCCCTGGCAAAAGAGCCCTAATGTTCTGGATCATCTGTGGATTGGTAGAAACTACTTCACATTTGGTGGGGTTTAAAGATAGGCCCAGGCTCTCTACCATATCATTAATTTTTCTGATGTTCCCTAGGAGAGATTCTGTAGTGCCAGCTAGGGTGCCATCATCCAAGAACCAGATATTGAGCTCACTGGACAGCGCTTCTGTGACTTCCTTGATGACTAGACAGAATAGAAAGGGGGCGAGAGGGTTTTCCTGTTGCACACCCTCATACGAGTCAATTTCGTGGTCCCCAAACAATAGTTTAGAAGCCACACTATAACACGATTCTATGAAGGGATATAGGGAAGGGAAGTGCCTAGAAACTGCTTGGAGAGCAGCATCCCTTCTGACTGAGTTGAAAGCATTGACAAAGTCCAATTTGGGAAAGTGGAACAGAATTCTTCCTCCGTAAGCCATGCGTGTCGTAAGAGGCGACTAAAATGCCGGGAGCAAGGGGCTAGTAACCCCTTCTCCTGTATATATTACTAAATGTAAAAGGAGAAACTTTCGTTTTTTCTTTTGGGCCACCCTGCCTCGGTGGGAAACGGCCGACGTGTTGAAAGAAAGAAGAAAGATATATATATATATATATATATATATATATATATATATATATATATATATATATTTATATATATATATATATATATATATATATATATATATATATATATATATATATATATAATGTCGTGCCAATTAGGTAAAACTTGCGATTTTGGCTTAAATAACAACGCTCGTCTTGCTATATAAGATAAGCGAAAATTTGTGTATGCAATAATTTCGCAAAAATCATTCTGAACCTAACGAAAAAATATATTTCATTGTGTTTGTTTATTATTGAATTATTGTAAACGTATCTAAAATATATTTAGTTGGGTTAGGCTAAAATAAATTTCGCTTGTTATAATAAGGTTAGGTAAGTTTTCAAAGTTTCTCTTGGTACAAAATTATAATTTTTGACTTTAACATAAATGAAAAAAATATATATCTTTAAACGTATAAGAGAAAATTTTAGAAAGGACTTAATTTTAAATGAGTTCGTGCTAATTAACCAGTTTTACCTAATCGGCACGACATACATATATATATATATATATATATATATATATATATATATATATATATATATATATATATATATATATATATATATATATATATATATATATATGCAAAAGATCACAGTAAACAGGTGATATCAAAATATGCAAGACAACCACTATGAAAAAATAGAATAATTCCAAGCGCTTTCGTGACTACTCACATTATCAAGGAACTATAAAAGGAAACATGACAAGAAGGTTTATAAAGGGGCAGAATACACCTCACAGTCACATCACATTAACAAAGACAACACCTCACAGTAGAGTAACATCGCACGACTCTGTGAAGAGGAACATAAGAAAGGACCTGAAACTCTTCCCAAGAATTAAGATTAGTCCAATTTATCATTAAATTCTTCCCAAATTTTATTAATTATACACTACAGATTTATACACTCTCGAAGTCACTCTGTATCGTTCCATTCTCTCTACATGTCCAAACCACCTCAACAACCCCTCCTCAGCTCTCTGGACAATCGTTTTGTTAATCCCGCACCTCCTCCTAATTTCCAAACTCCGAATTCTCTGCATTATATTCACACCACACATTGACCTCAGACACGACATCTCCACTGCCTCCAGCCTTCTCCTCGTTGCAACATTCATCACCCATGCTTCACACCCATATAAGAGCGTTGGTATAACTATACTCTCATACATTCCCCTCTTTACTTCCATGGACAAAGTTCTTTGTCTCCACAGACTCCGAAGTGCTCCACTCACCCTTTTTCCCTCATCAATTCTATGATTCACCTCATCCTTCATAGACCCATCTGCTGACATGTCCACTCCCAAATATCTGAATACATTCACCTCCTCCATACTCTCTCCCTCCAATCTGATATCCAATCTTTCGTCACCTATTCTTTTTGTTATCCTCATCACCTTACTCTTTCCTATATTCACTTTCAACTTTCTTCTTTTACACACCCTACCAAATTCATCCACCAACCTCTGCAACTTCTCTTCAGAATCTCCCAAAAGCACAGTGTCATCAGCAAAAAGCAACTGTGACAACTCCCACTTGTACTTTGTATTTGCTTCTTTATCTTTTAGTCCCACACCTAAAAGATATATATATCATGAATATTTGCCTCTTCTCTTTGCGGTATAGTTAAATTCAACCTGAAAGTTTTTTTTATCTTTGAACTTAAAAATGTGTATCAACTAAGTCTCTATAAGAGGTGACATGACTACTATGATCAGATATTTTGACAAACTAACTTACTCATGGGTTTTCAAAACCAGAACAAAAATCTGCTTGTCTACACTTAGCAGGAAAAAAGTTTTTGAAACCTAAAAAAAGTCAGTTACCCACACTCACACAGCATAAGTCACAATAAGTAGCACTGTATGTACACCTCAGGAACACGAACTAACAAATTATGTTTTAATTATAACACTGAATACTGTTAATGCCAAGAAAATACTACATATTAAATTCGATTGTTAGGAAATTATTCATGTGGACATACTAGATCTAAACAAATCATTCAACTAGTCCTCATAATCACAGTGGTGGACCTGACTTAACAGTGGTGGACCTGACTTAACTGAGTGGTGGACCTGACTTAACTCAGTGAAGACGTGTCTTGTGTGCTCTCTGTGAATCTGAACAAGATGTCCTCTCTTGAGCTACTCTACCAGCAGCTGAAGGAAGAACTGAGGGTAGCTAAGCTTGAGATACAGCGACTGACTGAGGAAAACAAGAGGATTCGTAGTAATGCTCCTGTTGAGAATCCTCAAGCCAAGAAAGGAACCTGGACAGTGGCTGGAATGCATGGGACAAAGTTAAAGATCAAGAGGATGGATGGAGAGGTAGAATTAACGAAGAACCAGAAGCCTGTTGTGGAAACATCGAACCGATTCTCCGTGTTACCCGATGAATGTGAGTCGACTACAGGGAACATCACGAACGACACCAAGGAAGGTAAGAACATTGTTCTTGTTGGTGATAGTCAAATTAGGTATATGGATAGGGCCTTCTGCTTGAAAGATAGAAGTAGGAGACAGAGGGTTTGCTTTCCTGGGGCTGGGATGGAAGATATTGTTAGCCGTCTGGACGACATCATGAGAGGTAATGGGAGCAATCCTATTATCTGTCTCAGTGCTGGAGGCAACGATGTTGGCAGACGTAGGAGTGAGGACCTGACTAGCAGGTATAGGTCAGCAATAGACATAATTAGGAAGAAGGGTGGGAACCCTGTCATATGTGGTATTTTGCCAAGGAGAGGAGTTGGAGATGAATGGCTGTCCAGGGCAATTGGTGTCAATTACTGGCTGGACAAACACTGTAAGGATAATGCAGTACCATTCATTTGCAACTGGGACCACTTCTATGGCCGAAATGACATGTATGCCAGGGATGGGGTTCACTTATCCAGGGCAGGTGTGGATTTTCTTGCTAGCTCAGTTGAGGGTGTTGTTAGGACTTTAAACTAGGATTAGTTAGAGGTATGGGTTTAGAAATGGAAAATACTGAATGTCGAAATATAGATCTAGGCTTTGATATAAAAATTCTTACCAATAACAAGGACAGTAATATTTATAGTGGAAAAACAGAATGGAGCAGGAAGGGTAAAGAGAAAGGAGGGTCTTTAAAAGTGTATTATACAAATAGTCGTAGTGCTAGGAATAAGATGGACGATTTGAGATTAGTTGCAAGTGCAGGTAACATTGATGTATTTGCCATAACTGAGACGTGGTTCAATACGAAAAATAGGGACATGCCTGCTGAATGTCATATACAGGGTTTTAAATTGTTCCAAGTAGACAGAAGTTTCGGGAAGGGGGGTGGAGTGGCACTGTATGTCGAGATCGCTTGAACTGTTGCATAAAAAGGAATAAAGTCTGAAATTACACATACAGAGTCTGTCTGGATAGAATTTTCAGAGGGGCATGAAAAATTGATTTTAGGTGTGATATACCGTCCCCCAAACTTAGATAGGGACCAAGGGAGACTACTATGGGAGGAAATTGTTAAGGCCACAATGCACGATAACGTAGTTATTCTGGGTGACTTCAACTTTAGTCAAATTGATTGGAATTTTTGACTGGGAATTTAGAATCTAACGACTTCTTAGAAGTAGTTCAAGATTGTTTTTTGAAGCAGTTTGTGACAGAACCTACAAGGGTAAATAATCTGCTTGACTTAGTTCTGGCAAACAAGGAAACCCTTGTTAATAATTTAGAAATTACAGAGGAACTCGGCGCAAGCGACCACAAATCAATTACCTTTGGCATTGAATGGAAGTTTCATAGTAGGAATAACTCAGTAACGGTCCCAGATTTTCGCTTAGCAGATTACAATGGACTTAGAGAACACTTATCATCTGTGGACTGGGGTAATGAAGAGAGCTATCAATATGACAGTTTTCTGAACACTATACATGCTGCCCAAAGAACATTTATCCCATATAAAGAAATTAGATCGAATAGAAATGACCCAAAATGGATGAATAATAGGCTCAAATATCTTTTAGGGCAGAAGAAAGGAATTTATAGGCGTATCAAAAGAGGTGAGGTTCATCTTATGAATCAGTATATTGACATTAAGAGGGACGTTAAAAAGGGGATAAGAAAAGCTAAGCGGGACTACGAAATTAAAGTTGCTAGGGATTCGAAAACTAACCCAAAAATTTTTCCAGGTGTATAGAACAAAGTTAGAGATAAGATAGGTCCCCTTAAAAATAATTATGGGTATCTTACTGACAAAGAGAATGAAATGTGCTCTATTTTTAATAATTATTTTCTCTCGGTTTTCACTCAGGAAGACACTAATAATATCCCAAGAATTAGGTATTTTAGTGGGCCTGAAACAGATAAATTATGTAGTATCACAGTCACTAGCGAAATTGTTATCAAACAGATAGACCGTTTGAAGCAAAATAAATCGCCAGGCCCTGATGAGCTTTTTTCAAGGGTTCTTAAGGAATGCAAAATTGAACTCTGTGAACCCTTAACTAACATTTTAACCTATCTCTTCAAACAGGTGTAGTGTCTGATACGTGGAAGATGGCTAATGTAATTCCTATTTTTAAAGCAGGGGACAAGTCGTTACCATCAAATTACCGCCCAATAAGTCTAACATCAATTGTAGGCAAATTATTAGAGTCGATTATAGCTGATAACATAAGAAGCCATCTCGATAGGCATAATTTGATTAATGATACTCAACATGGATTCACCAGGGGCCGTTCCTGCCTAACTAATTTATTAACTTTTTTCAGTAAGGCTTTTGAGGCAGTTGATCATGATAAAGAATTCGATATTGTTTATTTGGATTTTAGTAAGGCTTTTGATAAGTACCACATCAGAGACTGTTAAAAAAGTGGCTGCTCCGGCATTGGGGGAAAAGTGTTTTCATGGATCAGGTCATGGCTCACCAATAGGAAGCAGAGGGGGGCATTAATGGGGTTAAATCTGAGTGTGGATCTGTAACAAGTGGCGTTCCACAGGGATCGGTTTTGGGCCCGTTGTTGTTTATAATATATATAAATGACCTTGATGAGGGAATTTCTAGTGATATGAGCAAATTCGCTGATGACACGAAGATAGGTAGGATAATCGATTCAGACGTGATGTCAGTGAACTACAGGAGGATTTAGACAAACTCAATTCCTGGTCAGAAAAATGGCAGATGCAGTTCAATGTAGATAAATGCAAAGTTCTAAAGCTCGGGAGTGTCCATAACCCAGGCACTTATAAGTTAAATAACGTAGAACTTAGCCATACAGATTGCGAGAAGGACTTGGGGGTGATGGTAAGCAGCAACCTTAAACCAAGACAGCAATGCCTAAGCGTACGTAATAAGGCAAATAGATTACTGGGATTTATATCAAGTGTTAGCAACAGAAGTCCAGAGGTTATATTACAGCTTTATACATCATTAGTAAGGCCTCACCTAGATTACGCAGCTCAGTTCTGGTCTCCATATTACAGAATGGACATAAATTCGTTAGAAAACATTCAGCGTAGAATGACTAAATTAATACATAGCATTAGAAATCTTCCTTACGAAGAAAGATTGAAGACCCTTAAATTACATTCACTTGTAAGACGTAGAATGAGGGGAGACATGATCGAGGTATACAAGTGGAAAATAGGTATTAACAAAGGGATATAAATAAGGTCTTGAGGGTATCTCTCCAGAGAGAACCCGCAATAATGGATTCAAGTTAGATAAGTTTAGATTTAGAAAGGATATAGGAAAGTATTGGTTTGGAAATAGGGTAGTTGATGAGTGGAACAGTCTGCCTAGTAGGGTTATTGAAGCTAGGACCTTGGGTAGTTTTAAATTTAGGTTGGATAAATTCATGAGTGAGAGGGGTTGGATTTGAGTGGGAATTGCACATGAGTAAATAAAATTATCAAATCTTATTTCTTGGGTAGCATTGAAAGTTGGGTTGAACAAGTGTTCTGTTGGTGGGATGGAATGTGAAGGACCTGCCTAGTATGGGCCAACAGGCCTGCTGCAGTGTTCCTTCTTTCTTATGTTCTTATTTCACTATTTTAAAGACAGTCAAAGTGGTGACTGATGAAGGCACATTAAACAGTGATAATCTGACATAATTTTAGCTGCTGTGTGCGGTCGCTGTCTCTGCTTTCTGTTCGCGCAGACGAACTCTTTCATCGCCTTTATCTAATACTCATATTTTGTTCGTTGCGGTATTTTATAATTTATTATTATTTAAGAATGGAGAATTGCTGCAAACTGCAAGTAAAGAATACAAACAGATACTTTTGGGAGTTGAATACTTCAGTCTTGAAGATAAATTAGAGTTATCTGTGTTACAGGATAACTCAGCCTGAGCACAAGCACTTATAGATGACCTGGTCAAGGATGGCTGCCACTTTATTTAATTTCATTCCATTTCAATCGTAATCTCACCCATTCACGTCCTGCCTTACCTCCCCTCATCATCCACCTCTACCCCCTTCATCTGTCTGCCTCATCCATCTCTGTTACCTACCATCGTCATCTCCTTTCCTCATAGTCTTCCACATCTCTTACTCATGAAACACTCATCAACTCTCTCTCTCTCTCTCTCTTTCTCTCTCTCTCTCTCTCTCTCTCTCTCTCTCTCTCTCTCTCTCTCTCTCTCTCTCTTTCTCTCTCTCTCTCTCTCTCTCTCTCTCTCATCTCACCTCCTACCCTCCTTTCTCTCTCACCTCCCATACTTCTCTCTCTCTTTCACCTCCCATCCTCTCTCTCCCTATCACCTCCACCCTCATCTCTTGATCACCTCCCACCGTCCTCCCTCTTTCTTACCCTTTCTCTCTCTCTCAACTCCCACCCTACTCTTTCACAACCCACCCTCTTCTCTCTCGCTCACCTCCCACCCTTCTCTCTCTCTCTCTCTGTTACCTCCAACTTCCATCTCCCCTCTTATCTCAAACTTTCGTCTCCCTCTCTTATCCCCCCACTCTTGTTCCATCTTTCATCTTCTACACTCATCTCCCTCTCTCGTCTCTTCCTCTCATATCCTCTCTCTGTCTCCATCCTTCATCTAACACCCTCGTGTTTCTCTCTCTCTCTTATCTTCCCCTGCTGTCATCAGTTGTTTCCCACCCTCGTCGCTCTTTCTCTCTTAGCTCTCACCCTCGTCTCTCTCTCTCTTATCTCAACATTCATCTCCCACCCTCATCTCTAACCCATATATTTCATATCAATACCTCATCATTTACTCTCACTTTCCACCCTCATCTTCTCCCTCATCTCTAAAACTCATCTTGCTCGTCAATACCTCACAATTCTTTCTAACTTCTCATCTCCCTTGTCCATTCCCTCCCTTACATCAACCCTCGTTTACCACCCTCATCTCCAGTCTTCATCACGCCGCTTCTTCGCCTGCTCTTATCTATCACATTCATTTCCCGTTCATATAATGTGGAACAGATTGTGGGATGAATCTTCACAGCGGGAGTAATTCCACGACTTCTCTCATCATTTTAGTCTTTCCTGTTTCTGTCTCAGTCTTTGCATTTCGTTATCGCTCTTTCTCTCTCTGTGTGTCTCCATATTCTTCTAAGAGCTCGTCTGTCTTACTGTCCTTCATTCTGCCTATTATCTAATTTGTCCAAGGTTACGCTTCTTTGTCTTTTTAGCCTCAGCTTTTGTCAATGTTTTTTAGTCCCTTTGTTACTGTCTTCCACCCACTGTGACTCTCAGTTATAATCGACCCCTCTCTCCGTCCCTCTCTTCCTAACCCTGTCCTGCTGTCTCTTCTCTGACAGTCGCATTTTATGCGCCAGTCTGTGTCTCTGTACCAGGCTGTGCCTCTGTACCAGGCTCTCCTTCTTCCGTTGGATTGTCAATTCCTCCGTTACTGTCATTCATCACTGTCTGTCTCTCAGTCGTCTTTGCCACTGTACTTTATTTGACGAGAATTCTTAGAGTTTGTTGATACAACGAATATTCAGTTTTCTCTTTTGTTTTCATTTAAGTATTATTTGTTTTCTTTCAGTCTGCAAGAAACTAACACAGTGAAGATTTTCTTTATAATACCGGTACAAATAAATGATATCAAACACACACACACACACACACACACACACACACACACACACACACACACACACACACACACACACACACCCCACGCCCGATGGCATGGTGGCTAGCGCTCTTGCCACGCACGGAG
>WNWK01026999.1:0-26760 GCA_009830355.1 Cherax destructor | reverse complement strand
TTTACTCTAACTGTAGCTACAACCAAATAATGATCTGATATATCCGTTGCCCCTCTATAAACATGTACATCGTGAAGCCTACCCATCAACCTTTTATCCACCAATACATAATCCAACAAACTATTTTCCCTTTAAAATTTTTTATATCATACCTTGTATTTTATTTATCCTCTTTTTCATAAAATATGTATTACTTATTACCAAACCTCTTTCTACACATAGCTCAATTAATGGTTCCCCATTTACTTTTTCCCCCTGGCCCCCCCAAATTTATGAAAGGAAAAGCAATAAGAACAAGAACTATTAAGATAAAATCAAAGAAAACTCAGATGAGTTTTATACAATAAACGTGTACATTTTTTGCGAAAGTGTGACCTAAGTGAAAGTAGAAGTCCCAAGGGCGTACCTGAAATTTTGCATGTTTATGAGACAGAAAAAAGACCCCAGCAATATATATATATATATATATATATATATATATATATATATATATATATATATATATATATATATATATATATATATATATATATATATATATATATATATATATAATACAGTGGTACCTCGAGATTACGATATTTTTCGTTCGAAATGCTGTTCAAGTGCCATTACCAAACAATTTATCCCATAAGGAATAATGTAAAATAGACTAGTCCTTTTACACCCCAAAATATACCTACAAAAGCATTTAAAAATAACCTTACATAAAAGGGCGATTTTGGGACCATTGTAACTGAGTACCACTGTATATATATATATATATATATATATATATACTATATTATGTAGTAGGTTGAGTAGACAGCAATGCCAGGAGGTACTACCATCCTGTGTAGTAGGTTGGTAGACAGCAACCGCCCAGGAGAGGTACTACCGTCCTGCCAAGTGAGTGTAAACGAAGCCTGTAATTGTTTTACATGATGGTAGGTTTCCCTGGTGTGTTTTTCTGTCTCATAAACATGCAAGATTTCAGGTATATCTTGTTACTTCTACTTACACTTAGGTCACACATCATACATTCATGTATCAACATATATATATATATATATATATATATATATATATATATATATATATATATATAAAAATTTACACACCCCTCTAGGTTTTCTTCTATTTTCTTACTAGTTCTTGTTCTTATTTCCTATCTCCATGGGGAAGTGGAACAGAATTCTTCCTCCATAAGCCATGCGTGTCGTAAGAGGCAACTAAAATGCTGGGAGCAAGGGGCTAGTAACCCCTTCTCCTGTATATATTACTAAATGTAAAAGGAGAAACTTTTGTTTTTTCTTTTGGGCCACCCCTCTTCGGTGGGAAACGGCCGACGTGTTGAAAGAAAGAAAAGAATATATATACAGTGGACCCCCGGTTTTCGTGATTTTTTCGTTCCAGAATGCTGTTCAAGTGCCATTACCAAACGAATTTATTCCCATAAGGAATAATGTAAAGTAGACTAGTCCTTTTAGACCCCCAAAAATACACTTACAAAAGCATTTAAAAAAATACACTTACATAAAAGGGCGAGTTTGGAGCAGGACAAACACCGGGGGTCCACTGTATATACTATATATACACACAACTTTTTTTTCCATGTTTCTAGCTCCATGTGGGTTCCTTCCTCTCTTATATGTGTATTATACTAATGTTATTATAATTTATATAGATATTTTATTTACCAGTTGTAAATGATAATGGGGAGCATTTGATTGAACTTTGTATAGAAAGGGGTTTGGTTATAGGTAACACATATTTTAAGAAAAAGAGGATAAATAAGTATACAAGATATGATGTAGGGCGAAATGACAGTAGTTTGTTGGACTACATATTGGTAGATAAAAGACTGTTGGGTAGACTTCAGGATGTACATGTTTATAGAGGGGCCACAGATATATCAGATCACTTTTTAGTTGTAGCTACAGTGAGAGTAAAAGGTAGATGGGATACAAGGAGAATGGAAACAGCAAGTAAGAGAGAAGTGAAGATTTATAAACTAAAGGAGGAGGCAGTTAGGGTAAGATATAAACAACTGATGGAGGACAGATGGGCTAGTGAGAGTATAATCTGTGGGGTAGAAGAGGTATGGGGTAAGTTTAAGAATATAGTGCTAGAGTCTTCAGCAGAAGTTTGTGGTTATAGGAAAGTGGGTGCAAGAGGGAAGAAGAGCGATTGGTGGAATGATGATGTAAAGAGAGTAGTAAGAGAGAAAAAGTTAGCATATGAGAGGCTTTTACAAAGTAGAAGTGATGCAAGGAGGGAGGAGTATATGGAGAGAAAAAGAGAAATTAAGAGAGTGGTAAAGCAGTGTAAAAAGAGAGCAAATGAGAGGGTGGGTGAGATGTTATCAACAAATTTTGTTGAAAATAAGAAAAAGTTTTGGAGTGAGATTAACAAGTTCAGAAAACCTAGGGAAAGAATGGAGTTGTCAGTTAAAAATAGGAGAGGAGAGTTATTAAATGGAGAGTTAGAGGTATCAGGAAGATGGAGGGAATATTTTGAGAAATTGTTAAATGTTGATGAAGAAAGGGAAGCTGTGATTTCGTGTATAGGGCAAGGAGGAATAACATCTTATAGGAGTGAGGAAGAACCAGTTGTGAGTGTTGTGGAAGTTCATGAGGCAGTGAGTAGAATGAAAGGGGGTAAAGCAGCTGGGATTGATGGGATAAAGATAGAAATGTTAAAGGCAGGTGGGGATATAGTTTTAGAGTGGTTAGTGTTTTTATTTAATAAATGTATGGAAGAGGGTAAGGTACCTAGGGATTGGCAGAGAGCATGCATAATTCCTTTGTATAAAGGCAAAGGGGACAAAAGAGAGTGTAAAAATTGTAGGGAAATAAGTCTGTTGAGTATACCTGGTAAAGTGTATGGTAGAGTTATTATTGAAAGAATTAGGAGTAAGATGGAGAGCAGGATAGCGGATGAACAAGGAGGCTTTAGGAAGGGTAGGGGGTGTGTAGACCAAGTGTTTACAGTTAAACATATGTAGGTGAACAATATTTAGATAAGGGTAAAGAGGTGTTTGTGGCATTTATGGATTTGGAAAAGACATATGATAGGGTGGATAGAGGGGCAATGTGGCAGATGTTGCAAATGTATGGAATAGGAGGTAGGTTATTGAAAGCGGTGAAAAGTTTTTACGAGGATAGTGAGGCACAGGTTAGAGTATGTAGGCGAGAGGGAGATTATTTCCCACTAAAAGTAGGCCTTAGACAGGGATGTGTGATGTCACCGTGGTTGTTTAATATATTTATAGATGGAGTTGTAAGAGATGTGGATGCTTGGGTGTTGGCAAGAGGTGTGGGGTTAAAAGATAAAGAATCTAACACAAAGTGTTAGTTGTCACAGTTGCTCTTTGCTGATGACACTGTGCTTTTGGGGGATTCTGAAGAGAAGTTGCAGAGGTTGGTGGATGAGTTTGGTAGGGCATGTAAAAGAAGGAAATTAAAAGTGAATACTATAGGAAAGAGTAAGGTGATGAGGATAACAAAAAGTTAGATAATGGAAGATTGGATATCAGATTGGAGGGAGAGAGTATGGAGGAGGTGAATGTGTTCAGATATTTGGGAGTGGATGTGTCAGCAAATGGGTATATGAAGGATGAGGTGAATCATAGAATTAACGAGGGGAAGAAGGTGAGTGGTGCACTGAGGAGCTTGTGGAGACAGAGAACTTTATCCATGAAAGCAAAGAGGGGAATGTATGAGAGTATAGTTATACCAACACTCTTGTATGGATGTGAGACATGGGTTGTGAATGTTGCAACAAGGGGAAGGCTGGAGGCAGTGGAGATGTCGTGTCTGAGGGCAACGTGTGGTGTGAATATAATGCAGAGAATCCGTAGTTTGGAGATTAGGAGGAAGTGTGGGATTACCAAAACTATTATCCAGAGCTGAGGAGGGGTTGTTGAGATGGTTTGGACATATGGAGATTAGGAGGAGGTGTGGGATTACCAAAACTATTATCCAGAGAGCTGAGGAGGGGTTGTTGAGATGGTTTGGACATATGTATAGAAAGGATGGAGCAAAATAGAATGACTTCGAGTGTGTATAAATCTGTAGTGGAGGGAAGGCGGGGTAGGGGTCGGCCTAGAAAAGGTTGGAGGGAGGGGGTAAAGGAGGTTTTGTGTGCGAGGGGCTTGGACTTCCAGCAAGCGTGCGTGAGCGTGTTAGATAGGAGCGAATGGAGACAAATAGTTTTTAGGACTTGACATGCTGTTGGAGTGTTGACATGCTGTCGGGTATAGGGTGCATAATAAAGATATTAAACTACCCACACACCACACAACCTTCACACACACACACACACACAAACACCACACACACACAAGTAAGTAAGTAACTAAGTTTATTCAGGTATACACAAATACAGTTACATAGATTATCATACATAGCAGCATATGTGTAGAAAACCTAGGATAACCCAAAAAGTCAGACAGAGTGACTTATTTCCATTGGGGTCCATTTAATACCTTAATATTAGACACTAGTAGATACTAGTTATTATACTAAAATTAAAAGGAATAAGGTAAAAAGAGTTATTTACATGTACATGTATGTTATCTAAAAAAAAAAAAAATCATTCTCCTCCCTTTCTGTCGCTACATTCATTAGGTACCTCTTGGCTCTCTTCTTGAACTGGCTCATGCTATGACTGGCTTTGACATGTGCAGACAGTTTGTTCCACTCCTTTATTGCTGTACAATAAAAGGTGTTTGAAGCCTGGCCACTGACTGTGGGTACTACAAAGTTGTGCTCTCTCCCCCTAGTACTATGACTGCTTTGGTTCCCAGCCTTGACAAAATTCGCAGCAAGATATTCTGGACACTGTTTGTGAGCAATTTTATAAACTTGATTCAGCTTAAGTTGTTTTACTCTGTCTTCAATATTCAGCATATCTAATTGTTGTAATTCATCCTGGCCTACATGCTCTCTTGGACCCAGGTCCAGGATGAATCTTATCAATTTGTTCTGTGTGATTTGCAGTTTATCTTTCAGTTTTTTTGTCAAGGCAGAGTACCATGAAGAGCAAGCATAGTCAATATGACATTGTATAAGGGCTAGACATAGGGTCCTGCGAGCCTCAGTAGGTAGACACTGTGCTTGTCTGTAGAGGAACTTCAGTCTGGCATTCGCTTTCTTTACTACACTGTTACCTATCAATTCTCCTGACATGCATGGGTCAAAGGGGATTCCCAGATATTTTACTGAGGAAACTGAAGTGATGGATTTCCCATTACATCGGACACTAAAATTATTTACCCTTCTCAGTTTATATTTCGTGCCAAAGAGTATGGCTTCTGTTTTCCCGAGATGTAACGATAACTTGTTGTCTACTAACCATTTGCTGCAGGACTCCAGTTCCAGTGTTAATACATTAGCTATATCTTGTGGGTCTTTACCTAAGTGCCCCTAATGCCATGGCATGCCAGTGGCTCTCCTTGCATTACAGTTTTATAATTGTTTTATAATTGTAACTACCAATAACATTGTACACTTGTAACATGCATTGAAATAAAAATTATTATTATTATTATTATTATTATTATTATTATTATACTAACAGCACTGTCTTCTTCTTCTTCTTCGTTGGGGTTTTATAGGGCCACTGACAGCATAAGCTGTATCGAGCCCGACTTCTCGATGGCACGAGGAAGATTTGGTGCCCAAGGCTGGGCGATGAAAGAAAAGGAACAAAAGTTCCTTTGTAAATAGATAGAAACTTGAGTTTCCGATTAGGTCCGGTGGACCCCTGCCAAGCCCAGCAAGCGGACCCCACACCCCACCTGAGTACAGCAACCGGCTTCCACCAAAGACCGTTAAATAATTATCCGCAGAGCGAAAATGGAAGCTGGCTAAAAGTAAGCCGATGAACAATTGCCCCTCCTTAGCGTGCCCGGCGGGCAAAATAATGAGGACAAGCGTCCCAGAAACAGGGGAAATTTGTCACTGATACTCAGGCGAAGAGAGTACGTCCACACCCGACGAAGGCTGGCGCAGAAGTCCATTCGTTTATTGTCTGACTTCTTCTTCTTCGTTGGGGTTTTATAGGCCACTGACAGCTAAGCTGTATCGAGCCCGACCTCTCGATGGCACGAGGAAGATTTGTGCCCAAGGCTGGGCGATGAAAGAAAGGAACAAAAGTTCCTTTGTAAAAGATAGAAACTTGAAAGTTTCCGATTAGGTCCGTGGACCCTTGCCAAGCTCCAGCAAAGCAGGACCCCCACACCCCACCTGAGTACAGCAACCGGCTTCCCACCAAAGACCGTTAAATAATTATCCGCAGAGCGGAAAAAATGGAGCTGGCTAAAAGTAAGCCGATGAACAGGTGCCCCTCCTGTAGCGTGCCCGGCGGGCAAAATAGATGAGGACGAGCGTCCCAGAGAGAACGGGGGAAATTTGTCACTGATACTCAGGCGAGAGAGAGACGTCCACACCCGACGAAGGCTGGCGCAGAAGTCCAAACAGCACTGTCATCCGCATACAGTAGGAGTTTGCACAAACACCACACCACACACACACAACACCCACCCCACACACAAGCCTACACACAACCTACACACACATCGTTCTTGACAATCCACTTCATGGTGTTCTATGTATCTTATAACTCATACTTTCCTTATTTTTTGTTGTGGGGCTGAGGGCGTCTGAGTGTCCAGTGGACGTTTAACAGAACTACTATTCTTTCTTGTTTCAACTAGATGATTTTTCATCCATGTTCTCAATACACACTTTTGGAAATCGTTGCTGGAAGTAACTATGTCATTTTTTAATTCATTAAGCATTGATTTGACCATATTGATTGCCTTAATATCCGGGGAATATTTCATTCTTATGTGGAACCACGGGCGTGTCGGATCCGTGGCGGCTGACATATCCAGGAATGATAGTGCCAGTCGTCATGTACCACCGTCCTTCGACTTGCCAGCCTTCGTCGGTGTGGACGTCTCTCTCGCCTGATATCAGTGACATTCCGTTCTCTGGGACGCTTGTCCTCATCTATTGCGCCGGCACTCTACAGGAGGCACCTGTTCTCGCTTACTAGCCAGCTCCATTTCCGCCTGCGAAATTTACGGTCTGGTGAAGCCGTTGCTTACTCAGGTGGGGGGTCCTGCTTTGCTGGCTTGGCAGGGTCACGACCTAATCGAAACTTTCAGTTTCTATCTATTTACAAGGAACTTGTTCTTTTTTCATCGCAGCCTTGGGCACACTCTCGTGCCATCGAGAGTCGTCGATACGCTAGCTGCAGTGGCCAATAACCCCAACGAAGAAAAAACTCTGTCACGCCACCAACAGACAGAAGTCTTGTGTAGCAGTGGCAGTTCTTGACGCAGTACCTTTTCATCACTTCGAGGAAGTCCTTAGCACCACCTCCGTTAAAGTACAGTAAGGTCCCATCCATGCAGACATATACAGCCACTGCGTGAGCTACTCATCTCAGCAGTACAATACGACCTTCGCCTTTGGGTATTGGAGGATCGAAAAGCAGTTCATCGCTGTAGCAGACATCACCGAATGTTCGAGGTGTGTTCTCAAGAATGATTATCATATCACTTTCCTTCAGTCCTTTGGTAGCCTCCAGGATTAGATGCAGTACATAATGAGAAAAAAAAAACTCTGACCATGTTTTTGGATTAAAACGCCGAATTTGAGGTATATTTTCGTATAGTATTTATGGTTGTATTCTCTTTTTCGTGGTCTCATTTGATAGAATGGAAAACATATCACAGGAATAGAGATGATTTTGATTAGTTTCATGATGTAAACGATCTTGAAATTGAGTTCAAAGTAGCGGAAATGTTCGATTTTTGCCAATGTTCTAAAGTAAACAAATCACACCACGCGTCCAATGCACATCAACTGGTGAGTCTAATATTCTTTCACAAGTGCACAGATATTATTTATACAATTTTTACAATAATGCAATAGTCTACATAACAATAAATCTTCTATTTTTTGTGTGAATAAAAAATCAAAATAGAAAGCAAGAGTAATGTAAGAGGGGCCTAAAGACGTGACTAATGAACAGATAACATCTTATTTTAGTGCTAGGGATGTCTGCATTGTTTATTCTGAACCCTATTTTGAAACCGACATCTTTTTTATTTTGCATGAAATTAGCGAAATTGCCATTTTCTGACCACTTTATTGGATAGTTGAAATCGGTAAATTGGTGATTTCTTGTACTCAATCGATAGAACAAATGGAGTTCTAAAGAAATAGCTATGAGTTTGGTCGACTGTCCCAATGGAATTGGCCGAAAATAAGGCTCAAAGTCGGCGAAATCGCCGATACGTATATATCACTGACATCGCTAACTTTGCGAGAGCGTAATTCTGTAAGTTTTCAATCAAATTTCATACTTTTGGTGTCATTACCATCGGGAAAAGATTCTCTATCATTTCATAAGAAAAAATAATTTTTTTTTTTTTCCAAAATTTTCCGACATAGAATGACAGTTTCAGAATGGGGCCTCTGACAGTCAAAGGGTTAATTCTATGATTCACCTCATCCTTCATAAACCCATCTGCTGACACATCCACTCCCAAATATCTGAACACATTCACCTCCTCCATACTCTCTCCCTCCAATCTGATATCCAATCTACCGTTATCTAATTTTTTTGTTATCCTCATCACCTTACTCTTTCCTATATTCACTTTTAATTTCCTTCTTTTACATACCCTACTAAAACTCATCCACCAACCTCTGCAACTTCTCTTCAGAATCCCCCAAAAGTAGTGTCATCAGCAAAGAGCAACTGTGACAACTCCCACTTTGTGTTTGTAGCTGTATTTATGTGTACCTGTACCTGAATAAACTTAAAGAATTGCACTCATCTTCATAGAAACTGCATAGTTCAAAGTGACTTTTCAAAAGGTGTTCTTCTAATTTTTTTAGTAGTGTATTTTAAACATTCTTTCTGGTTTTTGTGTTGGCAAAATGTTTGATAGTCTGAAAACTAGCAAAATAACACTGGAGAAAAATGGACTTAGGACTGAAGAAAGGATTAAAGTCTTAAGTGTTAGGCTGAATTTTGGGAATAGCTCAGTAATGATGATTAAGTAAGTTTATGTAGGAACAGGTACACATAAGTACAATTATGAAACTGTAAATTACCTAGGATAACCCAAAAAAGTCAAAATGACTTATTTCCATTCATAATAATCTGATTTTTGTTGCATATGCTTCAAACGGATTTAGATTTTTGTGGATATAACTACAACAAAAGATTTGGAAATTGTTATGGTTGGGTTCAATATCCCTGACAGGCAATATCCACTGTGAGGTGTATTTCTCAACGTAAATATGCCAAGTTTATTCCTCATTTTAGGGATCTAAGTATTCTTGTATGGTGGTGAAAAGGTTACGTGCAGCCTTTAACCCATTGACTGTTTCGGTCGTATATATACGTCTTACGAGCCAATGTTTCCTACGTATTAATACGCATAAATTCTAGCAGCCTCAAATCAAGTGGGAGAAAGCAGTAGGCCCACATGTGAGAAAATGGGTCTGTGTGGTCAGTGTGCGCAGTATAAAAAAAATTGGGGAGCCAGTGGTGCATTGTGGGAATGCCATTTCAGTAGTCCTTGTTCAGCATACCTAGTGGTAAGAAATATCTGACTCCGGGCGAATCTGGGACTCTTCTTTTCCCAAGTGATAGCTCTTACACAGATGGAAATGTCAGTGAAGATGAATTTCATGGTTTTGAGGAGTTTGTGACTGAAAGCAATGCCCAAGATACCAGAAGGAAGAAAGAAAAAAGAATGAAAGAAAATAAGTAAGTAGATAGGAAGGACTGTGGGGAAGAAGAGCATGGGATCCCATTGGTGTTGACAGGCAGTGAGGGTGGTGAGTGATGGTATAATATGTCATTTTGACAGCAGCCGCACCCTGACTCAGCATATTTATAAGTCCACACACTCCAGTGATTATATTTGCATATATGCTACGCAAACATGTACACGTTTATGTATACACACTCATCTGAGTTTTCTTTGATTTTATCTTAATAGTTTTTGTTCTTATTGCTTTTCCTTTCATATCTTTCCTCCGTAAGCCATGCGTGTTGTAAAAGTCAACTAAAATGCCGGGAACAATGGGCTAGTAACCCCTTTTCCTGTATAGCTTACTAAAAAGAAAAAGAAGAAAACCGTCAAAGTGGGATGTTTGAATGTGCGTGGATGTTGTGCGAATGATAAGAAAGAGATGATTGTAGATGTTATGAATGAAAAGAAGCTGGATGTCCTGACTTTAAAGTGAGACAAAGCTGAAGGGGGTAGGAGAGTTTCAGTGGGGAGAAATAAATGGGATTAAGTCAGGGATTACAAATAGAGTTAGAGCTAAAGAAGGAGTGGCAATAATGTTGAATAATCAGTTATGGCAGGTAAAGAAGGAATATAAATGTATAAATTCAAGGATTATGAGGAGTAAAATAAAGGTTTGATGTGAAAAGTGGGTTATAGTAAGTGTTTTTGCACCTGGAGAAGAGAGAAGTGTAGAGGAGAGAGAGAGATTTTGGGAAATGTTGAGTGAGTGTGTGGGGAGTTTTGAACCAAGTTAGAGAGTAATTGTGGTTGGGGATCTTAATGCTAAAGTGGGTAAAAATGTTGTGGAGGGAGTAGTAGGTAAATTTAGGGTGCCAGGGGTAAATGTAAATGGGGAACCATTAATTGAGCTATGTGTAGAAAGAGGTTTGGTAATAAGTAATACATATTTTATGAAAAAGTGGATAAATAAATATACAAGGTATGATATAGCACATAAGGAAAGTAGTTTGTTGGATTATGTATTGGTGGATAGAAGGTTGATGGGTAGGCTTCAGGATGTACATGTTTATAGAGGGGCAACAGATATATCAGATCATTATTTGGTTGTAGCTACAGTTAGAGTAAAAGGTAGATGGGACAAAAAGAAAATGGCAACAGCAAGTAAGAGAGATGTAAAAGTGTATAAACTAAGGGAGGAGGAAGTTAGGGTGAGATATAAGCAACTATTGGCAGAAAGGTGGGCTAGTGCAAGTATGAGTAGTGGGGGGGTTGAAGAGAGTTGGGATAGTTTTAAAAATGCAGTATTAGAATGTGGGGGCAGAAGTTTGTGGCTATAGGAGGGTGGGTGCAGGAGGAAAGAGGAGTGAGTGGTGGAATGAAGAAGTAAAGGGTGTGATAAAAGAGAAAAAGGTAGCTTATGAGAGGTTTTTACAAAACAGAAGTGTTAATAGAAGAGCAGAGTATATGGCGAGTAAAAGAAAGGTGAGGAGAGTGGTGAGAGAGTGCAAAAGAAGAGCGGATGAAAGAATGGGAGAGGCTCTGTCAAGAAATTTTGCTGAAAACAAGAAAAAATTTTGGAGTGAGATAAACAAGATAAGAAAGCCTAGGGAACGAATGGATTTGTCAGTTAAAAACAGAGTAGGGGAGTTAGTAGATGGGGAGCTGGAGGTATTGGTTAGATGGCGGGAATATTTTGAGGAACTTTTAAATGTCGATGAGAAAAGGGAGGCGGTAATTTCATGTACTGGCCAGGGAGGTACAACATCGTTTAGGAGTGAAGAAGAGCAGGATGTGAGTGTGGGGGAGGTGCGTGAGGCATTACGTAGAATGAAAGGGGTAAAGCAGCTGGAACTGACGGGATCATGACAGAAATGTTAAAAGCAGGGGGATATAGTGCTGGAATGGTTGGTATTTTTTTAATAAATGTATGAAAGAGGGGAAGGTACCTAGGGATTGGCAGAGAGCATGTATAGTTCCTTTATATAAAGGGAAGGGGGATAAAAGAGAGTGTAAAAAATATAGGGGAATAAGTTTACTGAGTATACCAGGTAAAGTGTATGGCAGGGTTATTATTGAAAGAATTAGAGGTAAGACAGAGAGTAGAATTGCAGATGAGCAAGGAGGCTTTAGAGTGGGTAGGGGATGTGTAGATCAAGTGTTTACAGTGAAGCATATATGTGAACAGTATTTAGATAAAGGGAGAGAAGTTTTTATTGCATTTATGGATTTAGAAAAGGCATATGATAGAGTGGATAGGGGAGCAATGTGGCAAATGTTGCAAGTGTATGGAATAGGTAGTAAGTTACTGAAGGCTGTAAAGAGTTTTTATGAGGATAGTGAGGCTCAGGTTAGGGTGTGTAGGAGAGAGGGAGATTACTTCCCGGTAAAAGTAGGTCTTAGACAGGGATGTGTAATGTCACCATGGTTGTTTAATATATTTATAGATAGGGTTGTAAAAGAAGTAAATGCTAGGGTGTTGGGGAGAGGGGTGGGATTAAATTATGGAGAATTAAATGCAAAATGGGAGTTGACACAGTTACTTTTTGCTGATGATACTGTGCTTATGGGAGATTCTAAAGAAAAGTTGCAAAGGTTAGTGGACGAGTTTGGGAGAGTGTGTAAAGGTAGAAAGTTAAAAGTGAACATAGATAAGAGTAAGGTGATGAGGGTATCAAACGATTTAAATAAAGAAAAATTGGATATCACATTGGAGAGAGGGATTATGGAAGAAGTAAATGTTTTCAGATATTTGGGAGTTGACGTGTCAGCGGATGGGTTTACGAAGGATAAGGTTAACCATAGAATTGATGAAGGTATCTGTGGAGACAAAAAACGTTATCCATGGAGGCAAAAAAGGGAATGTACGAAAGTATAGTGGTACCAACACTCTTATATGGGTGTGAAGCATGGGTTGCAAATGCTGCAGCGAGGAGGCTGGAGGCAGTGGAGATGTCCTGTCTAAGGGCAATGTGTGGTGTAAATATTATGCAGAAAATTCGGAATGTGGAAATTAGGAGAAGGTGTGGAGTTACTAAAAGTATTTGTCAGAGGGATCAAGAGGGGTTGTTGAGGTGGTTTGGTCATTTAGAGAGAATGGATCAAAGTAGAATGACTTGGAGAGCGTATAAATCTGTAAGGGAAGGAAGGCGGGGCAGGGGTCGTCCTAGAAAAGGTTGGAGGGAAGGGGTAAATTAGGTTTTGTGGGCGAGGGGCTTGGACTTCCAGCAAGCATGTGTGAGCGTGTTAGATAGGAGTGAATGGAGACGAATGGTTTTTGGGACATGACGATCTGTTGGAGTGTGAGCAGGGTAACATTTTGTGAAGGGATTCAGGGAAACCAGTTAATTGATTTAGTTGGACTTGAGTCCTGGAAATGGGAAGTACAATGCCTGCACTTTAAAGGAGGGGTCTGGGATAGTGACAGCTGGGAGGGACTATTCTCAGCTGTCGTATCTGAGCTCCTCTGCAAAGACAGTGATTATGTATGAGTGTGGTGAAAGTGTTGAATAATGATGAAAGTATCTTCTTTTTGGGGATTTTCTTTCATTTTAGGTCACCCTGCCTCGGTGGGAGACGGCCGACTTGTTGAAAAAAAAAATAAATGTATAGAAACCAGAAGGAAGGAAGAAAGGAAGGACGAGATGAAAGGAAGGAAGGAATGTAGGAAGGAAGGTAAGAAGGAATGTAGGGAGGAAGGAAGGAAGGACGGAATGATGACCCAGACACAACAACCAGCTTCCCGAAGCTAATAGCAGTTCTAGGCCTGTGTCCAGTGACTATGTGTGTACATATACAGTGGTCCCTCGGTTTTCGTGCATCTCCAAACTCGAACATTTATGTAAGTGTATTTTCGTAAGTGCTGTTGCAAGTGTATTTTTGGGGGTCTGAAATAGACTAACCTACATGACATTAATTCTTAAGGAAGTAAATTCGTTTGGTAATGGCACTTGAGCAGCATTCTGGAACGAATTTTCGGCGAAAACCGAGGGACCACTGTACGTATATAGAAACCAGAAGGAAGGAAGGAAGGACGAGATGAAAGGTAGTAAGGAAGGAAGGTAGGTAGGTAGGAAGGAAGGAAGGTAAGAAGGAATGTAGGAAGGAAGGTACATATAAAGGAAGGAATGACGACCCAGACGACCATCAACCTAGGATAACTACCTAACACAACTGCCTGCTACTACTTTGAAGAAAACTGCTCAGAAGAGGTGTTTTGTCTGTGCATATACAAAAAACGCCCACAAAAATGCAGACACTCGTTTTATGTGTGAGGAATGTAAAACACCACTGTGCATAGAACCATGTTTCAAAGAGTTCCACAAGCTGCAGAACTTCTATGAACATGTCCAGTGACTGTACATTTGTATATATATTATAGAACAATAGTAATAAAAAAATTTTGTATTGTTGGTTTGTGTAAACAAGTTTTGTAAACAATATAATGATAATAATGTTTGTGCGGTTATTGTGTTGCATACAACGAGTGTATATATGTACATTGCACCTTACTTTGGTCTCACAGGCCACAAGTTATGTAAAAAAATAAAACTGAAAAAAAAAAATCTTTCATAAGTAAAAAAATTTAGAGGGCGTGATTCTTGCCATATGACCATTTTGCCAACTTATACACTCCATATCTGAGTAAGTTACGTAAAAAAATTAGTAAAAAAATCAGAAAAAATCTTAAATTGATAAGAAAATAATTTTTCTATGCACCCGCTTTGCCATAGCGCTCATTTTCTGCCAACTTTACACCTCCATATCTCGGTAAGTATTGATGCAAAAAACTATTTTAGGATAAAAACAATCAGAAAAATAATCTTAACATTTTGATAAGAAAAATCATTTTTTTGAATATTTCCCGACACAGAATGACAGTTTACAAAAAAGGGAAGTAACCCCGGATAAGGACTTGGTACCTAAATTCTTTTATGGAAGGGATTTCCCTTCCAAACAATAGTAACTTCTCCATCCTCTCCCCTCCTCCTGTCTTCCATACACCAACAAGAGTCTTCAATAAAGGTAAGTGTCATGTTATTATTGCTTTATATTGATTTCTCATTCTTTTCTGTATGTAAATCTATATTTAATCATTACCTTTTCCCAACCCTATCTATTTACAATATTAGTAATTACTTTTTACTTGAAATTTAATTACAACCTTTTCACTATTGTTTTTCTTTTTATATTTTTATAATCAAACAATTACCTCATTGTGTATGTGACTTAGTTTATTTTTTCTTATAAGCTATTACCAAATAAGTGCAATTATTTACTCATACTTTTAAATACCTTTTTACCAAAAGCAAATTCCAGTCACTTTATTTGCTTAATTGTACTCTTATATTCAAACAACTACCTCATTGTGTATATGACTTACTTTATATTTCCTTTATAAGCAACTACCTGATAAGTGCAATCATTTACTTATATTTTATAAATACTGTTTACCATTAGCCAACTTTAGTCAACTTTCAGTCACTTTATTTGCTTAATTGTATTCATATATTCTAACAACTACCTCATTGTATATGTGACTTACTTTATATTTCCTTTATAAGCAACTACCTGATAAGTGCAATCATTTACTTATATTTTATAAATACCTTTTACCATTAGCCAACTTCAGTCACTTTATTAACTTCAATTTAATCAAAACTACTTTTAATATTAGTCAAATCTGTTTTAACTTCTAGTTCAATAGCTCTTTGCATTCATTAACCTCTTATTGCCTTTCATATACTAAAGTTTCAACCAGTGCCACATTGAATCAAAAATTTCTTTCTCCATACCAATTTAATACTAGTCATTGAAGTTGTTCTAACCATTCATTAGACAGTTAAATTAGTATATCATTAACATTATTCAAATATCCTATATCACTGTAAAAATTCCTGTAAACACTTGCACATAATTGTGTTAATCCATTAGCAAGTAAGACTTTAATCTAATACCATATCATTAAGTTTAGCATAATCTATTGTTCCCAAGTCTAGTTATAGAATCACATTAATTCCTATGATTACAGGCATTGATCCTGATATCAACCTATTATTAAATGACTTACATGACTCAACAGCAATTGTAACTATTACACAGCTGATCAAGCAAAGACATTACTCAGAGCCAACAATAACAACTATCTTCAATTACAATGTTAGATCGTTGAGCAAACATTATGATGACCTCACAGCACTACTCCAATCCCTACAGTCCAATATGTCAATCATCACACTCACTGAGACCTGGCTAAAGCCTGATACTACAGGTATCTATGCCATCCCAGGTTACACAGCCATTCACAACTGTAGGACAGACCAGCGAGGGGTGGAACAGCAATATATTATACAGATCAACTCGATTGTATCGAAAATTCTTGTACAAGGGATGAACATGGAGAATATATTATAGCTAAATTTAAATCAAAAGACCTGCAAAAACCCTCACAGTGATAAACATCTACAGATTACCACAGTCAAACATCCGCCACTTTAGTGAAAAACTAGGAAACCTGATAATCGATTCACGCCTTAACAAAGATCATTTGCTGCTCACAGGAGACTTCAACATAAATCTCCTACATGACCAAGACCCGCAGGTAACTGAATTCACAAACACTATGAGCAACTGCTTATTACTACCAACAATATCAAAACCTACAAGAATCTCCGATAATAGTACCTCGTTACTAGACCACATCTGGACTAACACAATATCTCCTCTAAAATCAGGCATAATCACAGAAAACACCACAGACCACTACCCTACCTTTCTCATAACTAACCTAGGCATTCTGCCCCAAGAAATTGCAAAAGTTACCTTCAGACTACATAACGAGTCTGCTGTTAATAATTTTATATCAGCTATGACGAACATTGACTGGCTTAATGAATTGGAAACACATTCAGATACTAATGAATGCATCAAGAACTTTCTTAAAAAACACATAACCTCTATAACAGACATTGCCCGAAAAACTAAACAGATCACAGCTAAGAGACTTAACAATCCCTGGCTAACACCCAGCATCCTTAAATCCATAAATAAGAGGCACCAATATGAAAAACAATATAGAAGGGTCTAATAACCAGAGAACAATCCAAACGCTACTCATCAATCCTTACTAGCCTGATAAGAAGGTCCAAAATTGTATTATGAGAACAGACTCCAGACCGTAAAAGGTGATATGAAAAGACCTGGAAAACCCTATCTACAATTCTAGGAAATAAAAAGATATCCACGAACAATACCATCAAATTATCAAAAACAGACGAACCCCTACTCTCACCAACTGGACAGCAAACAGACTTAATGTTTTCTTCTCCACCATAGGAAAGAATCTAGCGAGTAGGATCCCAAGCTCGAACACTCGTCAACAGACTACCTCACCAACACCTACCCAGATACACTATTCCTAGCTCCTACCAACTCAATTGAAGTCTCACTCATAATCAACACCCTTAAAAACAAAGCAGGAGACATAAACAGCTTACCACCCTTTATGTACAAAAAGCTACACATGTACTGTCACCAATTATAGCAGCATTATTCAATAAATCCATTGAATCTTCAATCTTCCCATCAATTCTCAAAATAGCTAGGGTCACCTCGATCCACAAAGGAGGTGACCAAACTGACTTGAACAATTACAGACCAATCTCAAATTTACCACTGCTTTCTAAAATCTTCGAAAAATTAATTCATAAACAGATCTATTCCTACCTCGTCTCACACAATGTACTAAACCCCTGTCAATTTGGATTCAGGACCAACAAGAGCACAAACGATGCTATAACACACATGTTAGAGTTAATATACACCGCACTTGAGAAGAAAGAAGTTCCGCTGAGAATCTTCATAGACCTACGCAAAGCTTTTGATACAGTCGACCATGATTTATTGCTCACAAAATTAGCGCACTATGGTATTAGTGCGCTACCTAAAGTCGTACCTTAGCAACAGAAGTCAGTACGTGAACACAAATGGAGAGAACTCTTCCACACAACAAATTACAGTCGGTGTCCCTCAAGGTAGTGTCCTGGGGCCACTCCTATTCCTCATTTACATAAATGACCTACCGAATGCATCACAACTACTCAAACCCATTTTGTTTGCAGATGACACAACATATGTCTTCTCTCACCCAAATCCAGTCGTACTAGCCAACACAGTTAATGCCGAATTACAGAAAATATCAACATGGATGATGACAAATAAGCTTACTCTCAATACGGACAAGACCTACTACATTCAGTTTGGAAACAAAGCTACAAATGTTCCACTTAACATAACGCTAAATGGTTCACCCATCACAAGGCTCACAGAGGGAAAATTCCTAGGAATCCACCTTGACAGTAGTCTTAAATTCCAAACACACATACAACAAATTTCCAAGAAAATCTCAAGGACAGTAGGTATATTATCTAAGATACGCTATTATGTGCCTCAACCAGCTCTCATTGCACTATATCATTCTCTTATCTACCCTTATCTCACCTATGGAATCTGTGCATGGGGCTCAACAACATTAAATCACCTTAGACCACTCATAACCAGCAAAAGGCTGCAGTCAGGATGATAACAAATTCCCACTCTAGACAGCATACTCCAACTATATTCAGAACCTTAAAACTACTCACCATAAAAAATATTCATACCTATTCATGTGCCTTCTACATACATAAAACTCTACATGCTAATATCAACCCTGCGCTCAGAATTCTCCTCAACAACTTTAATAGGTCCCACGAACATGACACAAGACACAGATCACTATTTGACATACCCCGAGTCCATACTAACCAATGTAAAAATTCTATGCACATAAAGGGCCCCAGAATCTGGAATTCATTACCAGTAAATATCAAGTTAACCTTGTCGGAAAATCAATTCAAGACTCTTCTCAAAAATCACCTACTCACCCTATACTAAATACTCATACTGTAACAAACTTCCAAACCCAATATTATTTTACCTAAGAAGATCTCAATTTGATATGTTCATCCTCCTTAACACTTGTTGCAATTTCATATCATCATATTGTCATTTAACCCTTTGGGGGTCGACAGGCCTTCTCAGGAAAGTGTTCCTGGGGTCGAAAATTTTTTGGAAAAAAAAAAATTATTATTTTCTTATGAAATGATAGAAAATGTTTTTCCGATCATAACGCCACCAAAATTATGAAATTTGATCGAAAACTAACGGAATTATGCTTTCGCGAAGTTAGCGGCAGCCATGACACTTACGCATCAGCGATTTTGCCCATTTTGAGCTCTATTTTCGACAAATTGCAATGTTTCAGTCTCCTAAAATTATAGCTATTTCGCTAGAACTCCATTTCTTCTATAGATTGAGTACAAGAAACCGCCTATTTACCAATTTCATCTACCCAAAATAGTGGTCAGAAAATGGCAATTTTCTAATTTCACACAAATTTCAAACGATGCCAATTTCAAAATAGGGTCCAGAGTAAACAAGGCAGACATTCCTGGCACTAAAATAACATGTTCTCTGTTCATTAGTCACGTCTCCAGGCCCCTATTCCATTACTTTTGCTTTTCATTTTGAATTTTGAATTTCACAAAAAATAGAAGATTTACTGTTATGTATACAACTGCATCATTGTAAAAATGGTATAAATAATATCAGAGCACTTGTACATGAATATAAGACTCGCCAGTTGCTATGTATTGGAGGCATGGTGTGATTTGTTTACTCTTCAACATCGTCAAAAATCGAACATTTTCGCTACTTTGAGCTCAATTTCAAGGTACTTGTCATTGTCATACCAATCAAAATCATCTCTATTTCTGTAATATATCTTCCATCCTATCAAATGAGACCAAGAAAACGAGAATTCATCAATAAATACCATACGAAAATCGACTGCAAAGTCGCTGTTTTAATCGAAAAAAACGGTCAGAGTTTTTTTTCTCTCATTATGCAGTGTGTACTGCAGGATTTTTTTTATACTGCGCACACTGACCACACAGACCCATTCTTTCATATGTATGCCTACCAGACGTTTTCTGCTTAAATTGAGGCCGCTAGAATTTGGGCGTACTAGTACGGCACCAACCCCTGCTCGTAAAACGTACTAGTACGGCACCGACCCCCAAAGGGTTAAAATCTTATAGTATCATCATTTTCTTAATTTGAAATAAAATATATATCTAGATGAAACTCTAAAAACTATTTCTAGTATTGTTATTATACTAGTATAGCATCAACATACTGTAATTTGAAATAAATTCTACAACTAGATTAAACTCAACCAATTTCTCTTGTATTGTCTTTTAATAGTATGTATAACCATTTAATAATTTAAATAATACAGAACTAGAATAAACTCAATCAATTTCTTTAGCATTAAGTACTTAGTGAATAAGTCTCTAGAATAAACTGCCCCTAATGCCATGGCATGCCAGTGGCTCTCCTTGCATTACAGTTTTATAATTGTTTTATAATTGTAACTACCAATAACATTGTACACTTGTAACATGCATTGAAATAAAAATTATTATTATTATTATTATTATTATTATTATTAATACTTTTGGGTGTTTGGAACGGATTAATTGTATTTACATTATTTCTTATGGGGAAAATGGTTTTGATTTTTGTGAATTTCAACTTTTGGCAGACTCTCTGGAACGGATTAATCATGAAAATCGAGGGTCCACTGTATTGTCAAAAAATTCTGAGAAATTAATACACAAGCAACTGTTCACCTTACTGATTAAACACTATATACTTACTCCTTGTCATTTTGGGTTCAGACCAAAAAAGAGCACTATCGATGAAATAAGAGTAATAAAGTGGAACCCCAAGTTTTGAACATAATCCATTCCAGGAGCTTGTTCTAAACTCGAAAAGTTCGAAAGTCGAAACAATATTTCCCCATAAGAAATAATGGAAATACAATTAATCTGTTCCAGAAACCCAAAAATATTAAAAAAAAAAAACCATTTTAATGAGATTAATTATACTACATACTAAAGATATATTAAATAAATGCATGTATTTAAATATTTAAACAAATAAAATAACATTTTTACTTACCTTTATTGAAGATTGTTGATGGCATATGGAAGATGGGGAGGAGGAGTGAGGGAGGGAGGGCTTAGTGTTTGGAAAGGGAATTTCCCTCCATAAGGACTTCAGGTATCAAAACCCTATCTGGGGTTACTTCCCTTCTTTGTCTTTTAATCCCATTAGGACCAGCTTGAGTCACTGGACCCCTGTTGCACAAAGTAACTGTCCAGAGTCCTCTGTTTCTGGTGCCTCTTTAAGATTTGCCTGAAGTGGGACATTGTTTTGTCACTGAACATGTTGCTGATATGGCTTGTTTCAGCTTGGTCAGGGTGGTATTTCTCCACAAACCTTTGAACATCATTCCACTTCGAACAAATCTCCTTAATCTCTGAAGTAGGCACCTTAACCAGTCCCTCTTCCTCCTCCTGTGAAACAAGAGCCTCAACTCTGGTCTTATGCTCTTCCATTTCCAGCTCTTGCAGCTCTTGCAGCTCTTCAGTTGTTAGTTCTACCCTGTGGTCCTCCACCAACTCTTCCACATCCTCGCCACTCACCTCCAAACCAGGGATTTGCCCAATTCCACAATACCTTCCACAACAGGCACAGGGTCGGCAGGGTCAGGGTCAGCCTCAAACCCTTCAAAATCCCTCTGTTGGAGATTAAGATAGAAAACTATAACATGTATAGATGTGATAGAATTAATAGGTCACAGGGAGGAGTAGGACTCTATATAAAAGATACTCTCTGTTGCACAGAAGTGTTGAACGCTACGAATGATATACAGTAGTAGAAATCCTCGGCATTAAAGTGGAAAATATGAATCTTATAATTATCCTAGTATACAAACCACCACCACCAACTGTGGAGGAATTCACAGATCAGTTAAGGAAGATAGATAGCTATCTGGATAGGCTAGAAAATTCCACCCCAAACATTTTACTCCTTGGAGATTTTAATCTCCCTCATGTAAAATGAAAGATGACGCAACATAATGTGGAAAAATAAACACATAAGCAGTATAATGTGATCCTTTATTGACAATGTTTCGCCCACGCAGTGGGCTTTATAGAGTCACAAACAGATCTACCTGGATGAAGGATACATGAGTATTTATAGGATTTAGTCAGGTGGAGAATGCTGCATGTGACAGTCTTCAAAGTAGGGTGATAGTGACTGCAGCAAATTATACGTTGGCGAAACATCCAGAGACCTCCAAACACGTATTTCAGAACAAGAACACCAGTACGCAGGCAGATCTGATGACCCGAGAAATGCCTGTGTTCAACACCGAAATTCACACAGCCATTTAATCAACTACAGAAATGCAAGACTCATCGCCAGAGAAGACAACACTCAATACCGAAGAATCCTGGAATCATCACTTATCTGTATATCCAACAACTTCAACCAGAACAACGGCTTCTACAACATTGCTTAACCTATTGCCGTCTGGAAGAAAGTGCGGAAATTAAGTGGTAAATTCTCCCCCGACCCAGCTCCTGTTCTTCAGGTTGCTGGTGTCGATATAGCACACCCTCTTGCCGTTGCCACTGAAATTGGTAATCATCTAGTCCGCATATCTCAGGGGCTCCATCTATGCCCCTCGTTCCTTTCTTCTAAGTCTGCCAGCGAGTTAAAGCCCTTAGATTTTTCTTCTCTTAGAGAAGAATCCTATAATGTGCCTTTTACCCTTCAAGAACTGGAGGCAACACACTCTGCTTGCCGATCATCGGCAGCTGGGCCAGACGGCATACATATTCGTATGCTACAGCATTTACATCAGTCTGGTCTTCCTGTCCTCTTACGACTCTTTATCTTATATGGTCGCAAGGAGTTCTTCCCCACCTGTGGAAGTCTGCTATTGTTCTCCCTTTTCGCAAACCAGGTACTACGGGACGTGATACCTCTCGCTACCGTCCCATCGCTCTCACCAGTGCTGTTTGCAAGGTGATGGAACGTCTAGTTAATAGACGTTTGATGCGGTATTTAGAGACACACAATAGTCTCTCCCCTAGTCAATATGGCTTCCGTAAGGGCCGTTCTGCCATTGACCCCTTGCTGCGCTTGGATACGTATATTTGTAATGCCTTTGCTAATAACCACTCGGTTATCGCTATCTTTTTCGACCTTGAGAAGGCTTATGACACAACTTGGAGATATAATATCTTGGCCCAGGCCCACTCCTTAGGCCTCCGAGGCAACCTACCATTCTTCCTTAAGGCCTTCTTAACCCTTTCAGGGTTATTGACGTACTAGTACGGCTTACGCCCTGGGGTTATTGACGTACTAGTACGCCTAAATTCTAGCGCCCTCAAATCAAGCAGAAACAGGCTGTTAGGCCTAGATGTGATAGAATGGGTCTGTGCGGTCAGTGTGCGCAGTATAAAAAAATTCCTGCACCACACAGTGCATAATGAGGAAAAAAAAACTCTGACCGTGTTTTTGGTTTAAAACAGCGACTTTTCAGTCTATTTTCGTATGGTATTTATTGATGTATTCTAGTTTTCTTGGTCTCATTTGATAGATTGGAAGATATATTACAGAAATTGAGATGATTTTGATTGGTTTGACAAAGACAAGTACCTTGAAATTGAGCTCAAAGTAGCGAAAATGTTCGATTTTTGACGATGTTCAAGAGTAAACAAATCACACCATGCGTCCAATACACATCAACTGGCGAGTCTAATATTCATGCACAAGTGCTCTGATATTATTTATACCATTTTTACAATGATGCAGTTGTATACATAACAGTAAATCTTCTATTTTTTGTGAGGATAAAAATTCAAAATGAAAAGCAAAAGTAATGTAAGAGGGGCCTGGAAACGTGACTAATGAACAGAGAAGACGTTATTTTAGTGCCAGGAATGTCTGCCTTGTTTATTCTGGACCCTATTTTGAAATTGGCATCGTTTGAAATTTGTGTGAAATTGGCCAAATTGCCATTTTCTGACCACTATTTTGGGTAGTTGTAATAGCTAAATAGGCAGTTTCTTGTACTCAATCGATAGAAGAAATGGAGTTCTAGCGAAATAGCTATAATTTTAGTTGCCTGAAACATTGGAATTTGCCGAAAATAGGGCTCAAAGTGGGCGAAATCACCGATGCGTAAGTGTCATGGCTGCCGATAACTTCGCGAAAGCATAATTTCGTTAGTTTTCAATCAAATTTCATAATTTTTGTGGCATTATGATCAGAAAAATATTCTCTATCATTTCATAAGAATTTTTATTTTTTTTTTAAATTCTTGGACCCTGAGAACGAGTTTCGGAGACCCCCCTTGGACCCTGAAAGGGTTAACTGACAGACATTTCCGGGTCTGGGTTAGTAATGAACTTTCCCCGGAATTTGTCCAAGCTGAAGGTGTCCCTCAGGGATGTGTTCTGAGCACAACACACTTTCTGCTTGCTATAAATAATCTGGCATCTGTTCTCCCATCCAATATTTGGTCATAGCTCTATGTGGATGACTTTGCTATAGCTTTTGCAGGTGATGACTGTCACCTCATTACAGTTTCCCTCCAGCATGCCATCAACCGGGTTTCTGATTGGGCCACCACTCACAGGTTTAAATTTTCTAGTGGCAAAACTCATCAAATTATGTTTACTAGACATTCAGTGGTCTCTGATCATCCATTGTACCTATACGGCTCACGTATCCCAGAACGTGATAGTCAGGTTTCTCGGCCTCCTGTTCGACCGTCGATTGTCTTGGAAACCTCACATTACCTCTCTGAAGGCGACTTGTCACAGCCGGCTGAATTGTATGCCATTCTTGTGGCACTTATCCGTATTGCATCTATGCCTGTATCACCATTTGTGGTCGTTTCAGACTCCCTTAGTGCTTTACAGGCTATCCGTAAAATTGATTCACCTCACCACCTAGTTCTTCGTATCCACCTTTGGTTACGCCGTATCTTTAGCAAGCATAAAGATATTGTCTTTTGTTGGGTCCCTGGTCATGTTGACATACAGGGCAATGAACAGGCAGACACTGCTGCGCAGTCAGCAGTACATGACCTTCCAGTTTCATATAGAGGTGTTCCTTTCATGGACTATTTTGCGGTCATTGCTACCCACCTTCGCACCCGTTGGCAACAACGCTGGTCTGACCTGCTGAATAACAAACTTCATTCTATTAAACCGGTCATAGGTTTCTGGCCTTCTTCTTGTCACCAATGTCAAGGTTGGGAGACTACACTCTCCCGTCTTCGCATCGGCCACACTCCTCTTACTCACGGGTATCTCATGGAGAGGCTCCCTGCCCCTCTCTGTGAGCATTGTCAGGTTCCAGTGTCTGTTCGACATATCCTGTTGGACTGCCTATCAACGAGCACGCAGAATTTACCTCCAACGACGTCTTCGCTCTGCGGCCCTTTCTTTACCTTCCCTTCTTGCAGATGGACCCTCCTTTAATCCTGACTCTCTCATTGACTTTTTGACAGAAACTGACTTACTACACAAACTCTGAAGATTATACCTCTAGCACCTCCCTCAGTCCCTTCTACCTCGATCTCTTGCTGCCCTCCACCCCTGCACTATCCACCGTCATCTTGCACTCCATAACCTACTAATCGTCCATCTCCCTCTTACAACCCACTCTCCCTGCATCCTACAATAACCTGCTGCGCTGTATAACCCCTGTGGTTTAGCGCTTCTATTTGATTATAATAATAATAATGATCATAACATCATAGAAGTTCAAACGAGTATTAACTCAGGGTTAGGGAACTTCGGCACTAATGTTAGAGACATCCCGTCAGCAAGTTTAATTTTATTAACCATAGAATTGACTGGGAAAAAATAAACCAAGAGCTATCAGACATATCCTGGGAATCAGACATGAGCACCCTAAATCCCCACCAGTGCCTAGAGAAGCTGAATACAGAAGCATACAAGGTGTGTATGAAGCACGTACCATTGAGGAAACCCAGAAGATCAGATATAGAGAGAGAGCGTAGGAGATGGTACAGAAGAAGAAAACGGGTTACTGAATTGTTGAAAAACACAAATACAGTGGTACCCCGACTTACGATGGTCCCCAAACTCACCCTTTTATGTAAGTTTATTTTTTTAAATGCTTTTGTAAGTGTAATTTTGGGGGTCTAAAAGGACTAGTCTATTTTACATAATTTCTTATGGAGATAAATTCGTTTGGTAATGGCACTTGAACAGCATTCTGGAATGAAAAAATATCGTAAGTCGGGGTACCACTGTATGTTGCAACAGAGGAGAGATAGCCTTAACCGAGAGATCACTGGATTAGAGCAAAAACGTAAGATGTCATACCTAACAGAAGAAGTACAAAGGGAACAAAAAGCCATACAGGATATTGCAAGAAACCCAAAATATTTCTATTCCTATGCAAAATCCAAGCTAAGAACTACCTGTAGAATTGGACCATTATTGAGAGGAGATTCATATACTGACTATGAACAGGAAATGAGTGAAATCCTAAAAGAACAGTATGAGTCAGTGTTCAGCAACCCACTAAATGACAGCAAGGTAGAAAATGCAGAAATATTTTTCACTCCAGCAGAAGGCCGCACAGACTAACTAACTGACATTAGTACAAATCCCATAGATTTTGAAAAAGAAATGGACAACACCTGGACCAGATTCATGGAATGCTTTATTTATAAAGAAGTGCAAAGTACCATTAGCAAGAGCCCTTAGTATTCTTTGGAGAAAGAGCTTAGATCTAGGTGAAATACCGGAGGCCTAAAGAGTGCAGACATAGTTCCTTTGCATAAGGGAGGTAGTAGAGCACTAGCTAAAGATTACACACCAGTAGCCCTAACTTCTCACATCATAAAAATCTTTGAAAGAGTGATGAGACGGCAGATTACAAAGTTCAAGGACCAGCACAACCAACATAACCCGAACCAGCATGGCTTCAGAGCGGGACGATCATGCCTGTCACAGCTGCTGAACCATTATGACAGAATTACGGAGGCA
>WNWK01026998.1:0-26761 GCA_009830355.1 Cherax destructor | reverse complement strand
ATTATTTTACAACATAGCTCATCAGTGAAAATATTATTATTTTACAACATAGCTCATCAGTGATATTATTATTATTTTACAACATAGCTCATCAGTGAAAATATTATTATTTTACAACATAGCTCATCAGTGAAAATATTATTATTTTACTACATAGCTCATCAGTGAAAATATTATTATTTTACTACATAGCTCATCAGTGAAAATATTATTATTTTACAACATAGCTCATCAGTGATATTATTATTATTTTACAACATAGCTCATCAGTGAAAATATTATTATTTTACAACATAGCTCATCAGTGAAAATATTATTATTTTACAACATAGCTCATCAGTGATATTATTATTATTTTACGACATAGCTCATCAGTGATAATACTTATAATTATTTTAAAACATAGCTCATCAGTGATAATAGATAATACTATTTTACAACATAGCTCATCAGTGATAATACGTATAATTATTTTAAAACATAGCTCATCAGTGATAATATATATTATTATTTTACAACATAGCTCATCAGTGGTAATACATATAATTATTTTAAATGTTTTTGGTTAAAAACAGAGACTTTGAGGTGTATTTTTGTATGGTATTTATGGTTCTGTTCCCGTTTTCTTGATCTCATATGATAGAATAGAAGACATATTACAGAAATGAGGATGATTTTGATTGGTTTTACAATGAAAAGTACCTTGAAATTGAGGTCAAAGTAGCGGAAATGTTCAATTTTTGCTGATGCTCGAGTAAACAATGACGTCACTGTCCAATACATGTCCAACTAGCCAGTCTAATATGCAGTCATGAATGGCTTGACATTATTTATACAATTATTATAATAATGCAGTAGTCTGCATAAGAGTAAATCTTCTATTTTTTTAAGAAAAATCAAAATGGAAAGCAAGAGAAATATAAGAGGGGCCAGGAGACGTTACTAATGAACAGTGAAAATGTTATTTTAGTGCCAGGAATATCTGACTTGTTTATTCTGGACCCTACTTTGAAATTGGCATCTTTTGAAATTTTTGTGAAATTGGTTAAATTACCAATTTCTGACCACTTTATTAGGTAGTTGAAATTGGCAAATGGGCGGTTTCTTGTACTCAATCGATAGAACAAAGGGAGTTCTAGTGAAATAGCTATGAGTTTAGTCAACTGGAACAATGGAATTGGCTCAAAATAGAGCTCAAAGTTGGCGAAATCGCCTTGCATAAACATCGCCGAGATTGCTAACTTTGCTAGAGCGTAATTTCGTAGGTTTCCATCAAATTTCGTACTTTTGGTGTCATTACCATCACGAAATGATTCTCTATCATTTCATAATTTTTGTTTTTGTTAACATTCAGGGGTCTTGACACTGAAAGGGTTAATACCTATCACTGCTGTCTTATTACCACTTACCACTACTGTGTTATTACCACTACCACTGCTGTCTTATTACCATCTACCACTGCTGTGTTATTCAACAAAAAATTACAAGACAAAACTTTTCATAACATAATTATTATTATAATCAAAAGAAGCGCTAAACCACAAGGGTTATACAGCGTGGCGGGGCAGGACAGGATGCAGGGAGAATGGATTGTAAGCGGGAGATGGATGATTAGTAGGGTATGGAGTGGAACAGGACAGTGGATAGTGCAGGGATAGAGGGTAGCAAAGATCGAGGTAGAAGAGACTGAGGGAGGTGCTAGAGGTATAATCTTCAGAGTTTGTGTAGTAAGTCAGTTTCTGTCAAAAAGTCAACGAGAGAGTCAGGATTAAAGGAGGGTCCATCTGCAAGAAGGGAAGGTAAAGAAAGGGCCGCAGAGCGAAGACGCCGTTGGAGGTAAATTCTGCGTGCTCGTTGATAAAGTGGGCAGTCCAACAGAATATGTCGAACAGACACTGGAACCTGACAATGCTCACAGAGAGAGACAGGGAGCCTCTCCATGAGATACCCGTGCGCAAGACGAGTGTAGCCAATGCGGAGACGGGAGAGTGTAGTCTCCCAACCTCGACATTGGTGACAAGAAGGCCAGAAACCTATATTGGGTTTAACAGAATGAAGTTTGTTATTTAGCAGGTCAGACCAGCGTTGTTGCCAACGGGTGCGAAGGTGGGTAGCAATGACCGCAAAATAGTCCGTAAAAGGAACACCTCAGAGAGACAGATGATGATCAAACTAAATGCAAATTATGTGATCAGGCATATGGTCACTGTCGTGAACACTATGTGCTTAATTGTGCACTTATTGAGGAATATAGAGATAGACAATATAATAACCTATGTGACATGTCAAGATATCTTATTCATGAAATAAGATACCTGCTTGTAACAGATAATTGAAATGTAGATATGAACCCAAATGTACAATTGTTAACCCCTTTGGGGCCTAGTGCCTAGGCCTTTTGTGTATCCATATGCTCTTGCGCTACCGTCCACAGGATGGATATGGGGTGCACAATAAACTAGCCACTTCGGTGGCAAAATCTAAAATCTAATCTCTATATGAAACTGGAAGGTCATGTACTGCTGACCGCGCAGCAGTGTCTGCCTGTTCATTGCCCTGTATGTCAACATGACCAGGGACCCAACAAAAAACAATATCTTTGTGCTTGCTAGAGATACGGTGTAACCAAAGTTGGATACGAAGGACTAGGGGGTTAGGTGTATCAATTTTACGGATAGCCTGTAAAGCACTAAGGTAGTCTGAAACAACCACAAATGGTGATACAGGCATAGATGCAATACGGATAAGTGCCACAAGAATGGCATACAATTCAGCCGTAAATATGCTAGCCGAGGGTAATAGATGCCCTCGCACGACGCTGTCCGGAAACACTGCTGCGAATCTGACGCCGTCAGACGACTTTGAACCATCGGTGCACACTGCGATAACATGGGAATGAGAACGGAAGTGGTCTAGAAAAAAAGAGTGAGAAGCCGTCGTAGGTAGGCGGGCTTTTGCGCAAGGTAGAGGAATAGAACAGACACGGACAGCAGGAACTTTCCAAGGGGGTAGGAGAAAGGGAGATGTCACATGAACATATAGAGGTGGTAGCTGAAGGGAAGACAGGAGTGAATGTAGACGAAGAGAAAAGGGACAAAGTAAGCAGGGGCGACGAACAAATAAAGAGCGTCTACTAACATCTGTAACAATCCTATATATGGAAGGATTGTGGAGGTCATGAGAGCAAACATAATAGCGAATGCAATGTGCATCACGACGATCGGATAAGGATGGAATGTTCGCTTCTACATAGAGGCTCTCAACCGGGGAAGAACGAAATGCACCAAGGCATAAGCGTAATCCCTGGTGATGGATGGGATTAAGGATGGAAAGAGTAGCAGGGGAGGCCGCCGAATATATCTGGTCACCATAATCAAGTTTTGATAAAATTAGGGCTGAATGTAGACGAAGGAGAGTTCTACGATCAGCCCTCCACGAAAGATGTGCGAGGGTTTTTAGGAGATTCAGCTGGCTATAACAAGTTGCCTTCAGAGAGGTAATGTGAGGTTTCCAGGACAATCGACGGTCAAAGAGGAGGCCGAGAAACCTGACTGTATCACGTTCTGGGATACGTGAGCCGTATAGGTACAACGGATGATCAGAGACCACTGAACGTCTAGTACACGTAATTTGATGAGTTTTGCTACTAGAAAATTTAAACCCGTGAGAGGTGGCACAATCGGAAACTCGGTTGACGGCATGCTGGAGGGAAACTGCAATGAGGTGACAGTCAGCACCCGCACAAGCTATAGCAAAGTCATCCACATAAAGCGATGACCAAATGTTGGGTGGGAGAACTGATGCCAGATTATTTATAGCAAGGAGAAATAGTGTTGTGCGCAGAACACAACCCTGAGGAACACCTTCAGATTGGACAAAGTCCGGGGAAAGCTCATTACTAACCTGGACACGGAAATGTCTTTCAGTTAAGAAAGCCTTAAGGAAAAATGGTATATTGCCTCGGAGGCCTAAGGAGTGGGTCTCGGTCAAGATATTATACTTCCAAGTTGTGTCATAAGCCTTCTCAAGATCGAAAAAGATGGCGATAACCGAGTGGTTATTGGCAAAGGCATTACGAATATACATATCCAAGTGCAGTAAGGGGTCAATGGCAGAACGGCCCTTACGAAAGCCATATTGATTAGTGGAGAGACTACTGTGAGTCTCTAAATACCACATCAAACATCTATAATAATAATAATAATAATAATAATAATAATAATAATAATAGTTTATTTAGACATGGTACAATGATACATAGTTAGGTAGACATGATACATAGGTATAAATGAGATGTACATGCCAAAAGCCCCTAATATGCTGTGCATTGTGGGCATTCTTAGGACTATTTAATAATAGACTACATGGTAAAAAATTATAGTTGATAATTTATAAAATAAGTATATAATTGTGTATCTAAGTTATAAAATTTGAATATAAGTTGAATAAAATAAATTATTAATTGTAGCAATGCAACTAATTGAGTCAGATAACAATTCAAAACAATTAATTGCATTGCAGTTACAGTTTACGTGGTCATTATAATGTAAATGTTATAGAAACAGTTAGCTTAGTATGTATTATTCATAACAGGTTTTTACATTTAAGTGATTATTCTACTTCGTTAGGAATGTTTGATATTGAGCATTTAGGTTTGGGTGAGAAGGAGTTTTTTTAGCATCGTTTTGAATTGGGGTACAGGCAGGGTTTCTTTGGCAATGACAGGTAATGAATTCCAAATTTTAGGGCCTTTTATATGCATTGAGTTTTTACATAGTGTTAGATGGACACGGGGAACATCGAGGAGTGATCTGTGTCTAGTGTTATGGTCATGTGTCCTGTTAAAATTGGTAAGGAGAAGTTTGAGTGGTGGGTTAATATTTGCATAGAGTGTTCTATGTATGTAATAGGCACAGTAAAAAGTATGATTGTCTTGTATGCTGAGTAAGTTTAGGTTTTTGAATATTGGTGGAGTATGTTGTCTGGAGTGTGAATTTGTTATCATTCTAACTGCTGCCTTTTGTTGTGTTATTAATGGTCTGAGATGAGTTATTGATGTAGAGCCCCATGCACAGATTCCATAGGTGAGGTAGGGGTAAATGAGTGAGTGATATAGGGTAAGGAGAGCTGGTTGTGGAACATAGTACCGTATCTTGGATAGTATTCCCACGGTCTTTGAGACTTTCTTGGAAATTTGTTGTACATATATGTGTCTGTAATTTGAGGCCACTGTCAAGATGGATTCCTAAGAATTTTCCCTGTGAGTTTTGTGATAGGGGACCCGTTTATCATTATGTTAAGTGGTGCATTTGTAGCTCTGTTCCCAAACTGAATAAAGTAGGTTTTATCAATATTGAGAGTAAGTTTGTTAGTCATCATCCAGGTAGATATTTTCTGCAATTCAGTATTTACAGTGTTGGCTAGTATGTCTGGGCTTGGGTGCGAGATAACGTATGTAGTGTCATCTGCAAATAGTATGGGTTTGAGTAGTTGAGATGCATTTGGTAGGTCGTTAATGTAAATGAGAAAGAGAAGTGGGCCAAGATTATTATTATTATTATAATCAAATAGAAGCGCTAAACCACAGGGGTTATACAGCGCTGCAGGTTATTGTAGGATGCAGGGAGAGTGGGTTGTAAGAGGGAGATGGACGATTAGTAGGGTATGGAGTGCAAGATGACGGTGGATAGTGCAGGGGTGGAGGGTAGCAAGAGATCGAGGTAGAAGGGACTGAGGAAGAAAGTGGGCCAAGAACACTTCCCTGTGGGACACCTACTGTAATAGTTTGCGCGGTAGAGCTAGCTCCATTTGTGTACACATATTGGTTTCTGTTGCTAAGGTATGATTTTAGGTAGTTGAGGGAGTGTCCTCTTATACCATAGTGTGATAATTTTAGGTGTAACAGATCATGGTCAACTGTATCAAAAGCTTTACGTAAATCAATGAAGATTCCCACTTTGATTTCTTTTTTCTCAAGAGCGGTGTAAATTATTTCTAACATGTGTATAATGGCATCATTTGTATTTTTATTAGGCCTGAATCCAAATTGACAGTGGTTGAGTACGTTGTTGGAGGTGAGGTAGGAATATATTTGTCTATGAATTAATTTTTCAAAGATTTTGGAGAGAAGGGGTAAGTTAGATATCAGCCTGTAGTTATTCAGGTATGTTTCATCTCCTCCTTTATGTATGGGGGTGACCCTCGCTATTTTGAGTATTGATGGGAAGGTAGAGGATTCGATGGATTTGTTAAAGTGTGTTGCAATAATTGGTGAGAGAACTTGAGAGGCTTTTTTGTATATAAAAGGTGGTAAGTTATTTAGGTCACCTGCTTTGTTTTTTAATGTGTTGATTATAAGTGAAACTTCTATTGGGTTGGTCGGGGCTAGAAATAGTGTGTTCGGATAGGTGCCAGTGAGATAGTCGTTAGGTGGAGTGTTTGAACTTGGGATTTTGCTTGCCAGCTTTTTTCCTATGGTGGAGAAGAAATCATTGAGTTTGTTTGCTGTTTCAATAGGTGGGAGTAGGGGGTTCATCTGGTTTTGTTAGCTTGATTGTTCTGTTTGTGGATATCTTTTTAGTTCCTAGAATTTCAGATAGGGTTTTCCAGGTCTTTTTTATATCACCTTTTAAGTTATGTAATCTGTTCTCATAGTACAATTTTTTTGACGTTTTTATCAGACTCGTTAGGTTTGATGAATAACGTTTTGTTTGTTCTCTCTTTATTTGACCCATTCTGTACTGTTTTTCATATTGGTGCTTTATATTAATGGATTTGAGTATGCTGGGGGTTAGCCAGGGACTGTTTAATCTTTTAGCTGTGATTTGTTTAGTTTTTTTTAGGGCAATGCTTATTATAGAGGTATTGGGACTGCAGGGAAATGAGTGAGTTACTAAATTCCCAGTATGACTCAGTTTTTAGTGAGCCGCTAACCAGACTAAAAGTTGAAGACCTAAATGAATTTTTTATGAGAGTGCCACAGAACCTGGTAGACGCAAGCCTATCTGACATTACCCTGACGCCACATGACTTTGAAAAATCGATAAATGACATGCCCATGCACTCCACTCCAGGCCCCGACTCATGGAACTCAGTGTTCATCAAGAACTGCAAGAAGCCCCTATCACGTGCTTTTAACATCCTATGGAGAGGGAGCATGGACCCTGGGGTCGTCCTGCAGTTACTAAAAACAACAGACATAGCCCCACTCCACAAAGGCGGCAGTAAAGCAATGGCAAAGAACTACAGACCAATAGCGCTAACGTCCCATATCATAAAAATCTTTGAAAGGGTTCTAAGAAGCAAGATCGCCACTCATCTAGATAACCATCAATTACACAACCCAGGGCAGCATGGGTTTTATAGAAACTTGTTTGGACTGGCCCCTTGTAAGTTGCACTCTGGGCAAGCACTGTTGACACCGACACTCTGAGACACTTCTCTCAGACTTACAAGTGGCTATGGTACAAATTTCTAGCTAATTGCAGTAAGGGGAATCCCACACTGCCTACACAATACTGGAAGGGGGTTTACTTACTTGAAAGAAAAGGGTGGCTATGTGTCCTGGTCTTCCTTATATATAACCCCTCCTAACACCATGTGCAGTGGAGAAACTTTGTCAACACAAAGTCGTCCGTCCGCCTAAGACCCACAGATAACTCACTAACGTTTCCCCCAGAAAACTGGCCAGATACTGAGAGAAAGAAAGCCTAGTCTTACTGTAATGGGTCTGGATGGAGGCAGATTTCCATGGTACTTTGGGATCTCCTCCAGGGCCCCAGGACAGATGTTGGGTCACGTGGGGGTGCTGCTCGATCTCAGCACGTCTTGTTCATGTGGAGTCTGGTCTGGTAAGAACGTAGGTCACGATTTCTGACCGCCACACTGCCTAGATTCAAGTGTGGGCTGCCAGTTGTCTCTAGCTAACATAACCTAATGCTTGCCTATTCAGGCCTATAACTACCTATATTAGGGTGCTAGAGCTACACTATTAATACCTAACGTTGCCTTAATAATCCTACTATTAGCCTCTAGCTGTACATTATTATTATAATCAAATAGAAGCGCTAAACCACAGGGGTTATACAGCTCTAGCTGTACAAACTTGCCTAGGTGTTCCTAGGTGGATAAATCTATCAATTAAAATATACACAATAGTCACCATCATCAGCTGGAGTGTGCGTATGTTTTGTTGGGTGTGTGGGTTTATAAACTCCGAGGGCCGATCCACGGTATGTTTAAGGCTCCTAACGGCTCACTTACCCTGTGGAACTTTTAGTGACTAAAAAAGTTTCCACAGGTTTAGAGCAGGTCGCTCCTGTCTGTCCCAACTACTGGACCACTATGACAAGGTCCTGGATGCTCTAGAGGACAAACAGAATGCAGATGTTATATACACAGACTTTGCAAAAGCCTTTGACAAGTGTGACCATGGTGTGATAGCACACAAAATGCGTGATAAAGGAATAACAGGAAAAGTTGGTAGATGGATCTATAATTTCCTAACAAGTAGAACACAAAGAGTAGTAGTCAACAGAGTAAAGTCTGAGGCAGCTACTGTGAAAAGCTCTGTTCCACAAGGCATAGTACTCTTACTCGCTCCCATCCTGTTCCTCATCCTCATATCGGACATAGACAGGGATATAATCCACAGTGCCGTGTCTTCCTTTGCAGATGACACCCGAATCTGTATGACAGTGTCCACCGTTGAAGACACTGCAAGACTCCAAGCAGACATAAACCAAATCTTTAAATGGGCTGCAGAAAACAATATGAAGTTCAATGATGAGAAATTTCTATTACTTAGATACGGAAAACGTGAGGAAATTAAAATCTCATCGGAGTACAAAACTAATTCCAACCACACAATAGAGCGAAAAACTAATGTCAAAGACCTGGGTGTGATCATGTCAAAGGATCTCACCTTCAAGGACCATAACACCGTAGCAATCGCATCTGCTAGAAAAATGACAGGATGGATAATGAGAACTTTCAAAACCAGGGATGCAAAGCCCATGTTGACACTTTACAAATAGCTTGTTCTATCTAGGCTGGAATATTGCTGCACACTAACTGCACCTTTCAAGGCAGGTGAAATTGCGTTCCTTCACGGAACGCTTGAAGTTTCTAAACCTGTACTCCCTAGAACGCAGGCGGGAGAGATACATTGTTATATACACGTGGAAAATTCTCGAGGGATTAGTACCAAACTTACACACGAAAATCACTCCCTATGAAAGCAAAAGACTCAGCAGGCGATGTAACATCCCCCCAATGAAAAGCAGGGGTGCCACTAGCACATTGAGGGACAACACAATAAGTGTCAGGGGCCCAAGATTGTTCAACTGCCTCCCAGCATACATAAGGGGGATTACCAACAAACCCCTGGCTGTCTTCAAGCAGGCACTGGACAGGCACCTAAAGTTGGTACCTGACCAGCCAGGCTGTGGTTTGTACGTTGGACTGCGTGTGGCCAGCAGTAACAGCCTGGTTGATCAGGCTCTGGTCCAACATGAGGCCTGGTCACAGACCGGGCCGCGGGGGCGTTGACCCCTGGAATTCTCTCCAGGTAAACTCCAGGTAATAAGTCAGTATCTGTGAAGTTGTCTATTTCTGTTTGCCAGTCAGTGTTTGTCATAGCTGTTATGAAGTTATTTATAGCTGTCTCATTATGTAGTCTAAAGGTAACATTAGTAGTCTCTAGTGGTAATTTTCCGAGGTTGGTTATGAGAAAGGTTGGGTAGTGGTCTGTGGTATTGTCTGTGATTATGCCTGATTTTAATGGGGATATGGTGTTAGTCCAGATATGGTCTAATAGAGAGGCACAGGTCTCAAGAGATTCTTGTAGGTTTTGTTACTGTCAGGAGCAGCAGTTGCTCATAGTGTTTGTGAATTCAGTTACTTGTGGGTCCTGATCTTGTACGAGGTTTATATTGAAGTCTCCTGTGAGGATTAAATGTCTTTGTTCATGTGTGCATCAGTAATCATACTTCCTAATTTTTCACTAAATTGCTGAATATTTGACTGTGGTAATCTATAGATATTTATAACTGTGAGAGGTTTTTGTAGGTATTTGGTTTTAAACTTAGCTATTATATATTCTCCATGTTCATCTCTTGTGCATGTATTGTTGATACATTCATGCTGGTCTGAGTATAACATAGCTGTGCCACCCCCTTGTTGGTCTGGCCTACAATTGTGTATGGCTGTGTAACCAGGAATGGCAGTTGTTGTTAGGTTCATGTAAGTCATTTAATAAGAGGTTGATATCAGGATCAATGTTTGGAATCATAAGATTTAGTGTGATTCTATAATTAAACTTAAAAATAGAACAATGTAAGTAGAGACTTAAGAATAGGACAATGCAAAAGGAGTTCTTGGCATGTGAGTTAGTACGTTGGATATGTTTACAAAAATGAATAAATGAGCTAAGGTAGTCCAGCTAAAAAGAATCTAAAACTATAGCACCTGAGTTAGCACCTGAGTTAGTTAATTAATTAAACAAATGTTTATATATGAGTGTGATTCTAAAAAGACTTAAGAACAATGAATAATGCTAAACTTAAAGATATGATATCTGATGAATTGATTTTACTAGCTATTGGATTAACACACTTTTGAACAAAAGTCACAGAGATTTAGGATATATCTTTACAATGTAATTGATTTACTATTTAACTAGCTAATAGAACTGGTTGGAAAATTACTATGATTAATATTAAGTTATAATGGAACAAATATTTAGATTCAGTATTGCACTAGTTGTGATTATAGAATTTATTAAAGGCAATATAAAGAAAATGAAAGTAAACTATTATAGGAGAAAAAAGTGCTAAAGTGTACAAAAGTAAAATTTATTAATAGTAAAAAAATAGCTTGAAATAAAATTTTAGGCAGTTAAGGTGATCAATAATATATAGAAATGAGGTTGGAGAAAAGGATAAAAGGTAAATACAATTTTTAGCAATTAAGGTGATCAAAAGTAATTATAAATTCTAAGCAATTAAGCTGATCAAAATATATAGGAATGTGGGTTGAAAAATGGGCACAAGTAAAAACTGTATGTATCTAAAAATAAAAATAAAACTATTTGTCAAAAATATTCATCAAAGGATAGACAAATACGTACTTAAATGAGGTAGATGGGCAAAACACACTACACTATACGTAGGGGTTTGGTTTTGGACATTGTGTTTATACAGTCTCTGTAATATTTGCATCCCTAAGAAATCTTGATAGTTCATTCTCATTTGTGATAGTATACAACTGACCTACACTTGTTTTCTTCACTAGAATTTTTCCATCCCGGGTGAAACATTGGTGGATTTTATTAATATTCTCTCGCTTCAGTTTTCTGATTCTATACCAGAGGTTCTGACGTTTTTTGGTCAGACATTCACCTGTTTCCTGGCTATAATAGATGATTTAATTAGATCTGTTTTCCTGTCGTGTGGTGAATCTAATCATAACACTTTTTCTACCATGGGAGCCTAGTAATCGTGCTTCTTTTTATATCTGTCACTGGTACATTAACGTTTATTTGATCTTTGATGATCTGTATTAACTAGACGTTCCATCACCTTGCAAACTGCACTGGTAAGAGCGATGGGACGGTAGTGGGAGGTATCATGTCCCGTAGTACCTGGTTTGCGAAAAGGAAGAACAATAGCAGACTTCCACAGTTGGGGAATAACTCCTTGCGACCATATAAGATTAAAGAGTCGTAAGAGGACAGTAAGAGCAGACTGATGTAAATACTGTAGCATACGAATATGTATGCCATCTGGCCCAGCTGCCGATGATCGGCAAGTAGAGAGTGTTGCTTCCAGTTCTTGAAGGGTAAAAGGCACATTATAAGATTCTTCTCTGAGAGAGGAAAAATCTAAGGGCTTTAACTTGCTGGCAGACTTAGAAGAAAGGAACGAGGGGCATAGATGGAGCCCTTGAGAAATGCGGACCAGATAACATACTTAAGCTAGTGGGAGTTTTATCCCTCTACCAAACAAATGCCAAGAATTATACACCATTTTCCAATTTACTACAGGTTGACCATCACTAATCTGGCATCATCGGGGACCTGTAGGGTGCCAGATTAGTGATTTTGCTGGATTACAGAGTGGTTAGGTTAGAATACACTTTACCCAATGACGACATTTACATATCAGCAATTTCACCCACTTTATGCCCTATTTTTGGCCCATTTCATTGTTCCAGTCTACCAAACTCATAGCTCTTTCACTAGTATTCCTTCTATTATGTTGATTGAGTACAAGAAACTGCCCATTTACCTATTTCAACTACTCAATAAAGTGGTCAGAAATCGGTAAATTGGCCAATTTCACATAAATTTCAAGAGATACCAATTTCAAAATAGGGTCCAGAATAAACAATGCAGACATTCCAGGCACTAAAATAACATTTTCTCTGTTCATTAGTCATGTTCAGGTGCCTCTTATATTATTCTTGCTTTCCATTTTGAATTTTTATTTACACAAAAAAAATAGATTTACTGTTATGTAGAATTATTGTAATAATTGTATAAATAATGTCAAGCCATTCATGACTGCATAATTTTATGGTATTTTCTGGCGTGAAACCAATCAAATTCATGTCTATTTTTGTAACATATCTTAAATTCTATCAAATAAGACCGAAAAAACGAGAATACAACCATACAAAAATACACTGAAAAATCGCTGTTCTACACCAAAAGCAGAGTCACCTTTTTTTCTCATTATGCACTGCATGCTGCAGAATTTTTTTTTTATATAATGCACACATACCACAGACATTTTCTCTCATATGTAGGCCCAAATTTACCAGTCACAGCTTATCTGAGTGAGCTGAGCTCATGGTGACTGACGGTGGCTTCAAAGCCACCTTATCTTTAATGGACAATGTATGGTGTATGTGCTTTACACAATGAGAAGCATTTATTTTATTCGTTGGAACCATGGCTAGGGCTACAAGTGACCAGGTTATAACAATAAATGGAGAAAGATAAATTGGAATGACTTATGCAGAAAGTAGCAGCACCAAACAGTAGCAGCAGGTTGGTGTGGCAAAACCGGAAATTTGAAATTATGCTTGCCAAAATTAGCTTTGGATTACTGATGGTACGGGATTACTGATCTCCGTATTAATGATGGCCAACCTGTATTATAAAAACAGATTTAAAAATTATATAATCAAAATGCTTGTAAATAATGAATATCCAAAAAGTCTTTCACTTATAATCAACACATTAAAAAACAAATCAGGTGACCTAAATAACTTACCACCTTTTATATACAAAAAAGCCTCTCAAGTTCTCTCACCAATTATTGCAACACTCTTTAACAAATCCATTGAATCCTCTACCTTCCCATCAATACTCAAAATAGCAAGGGTCACTCCAATACATAAAGGAGATCAAACAGACCTGAATAACTACAGGCCAATATCTAACTTACCCCTTCTCTCCAAAATCTTTGAAAAATTAATTCATAGACAAATATATTCCTACCTCACCTCCAACAACGTACTCAACCACTGTCAATTTGGATTCAGGCCTAATAAAAATACAAATGATGCCATTATACACATGTTAGAAATAATTTACACCGCCCTTGAGAAAAAAGAAATCCCAGTGGGAATCTTCATTGATTTACGTAAAGCTTTTGATACAGTTGACCATGATCTGTTACACCTAAAATTATCACACTATGGTATAAGAGGACACTCCCTCAACTACCTAAAATCATACCTTAGCAACAGAAACCAATATGTGTACACAAATGGAGCTAGCTCCACCGCGCAAACTATTACCGTAGGTGTCCCACAGGGAAGTGTTCTTGGCCCACTACTCTTTCTCATTTACATTAACGACCTACCAAATGCATCTCAACTACTCAAACCCATACTTTTTGCAGATGACACTACATACGTTATCTAACACCCAAGCCCAGACATACTAGCCAACACTGCAAATACTGAATTGCAGAAAATATCTACCTGGATGATGACCAACAAACTTACTCTCAATATTGATAAAACCTATTTTATCCAGTTTGGGAACAATGCTACAAACGCACCACTTAACATAATGATAAACGGGTCCCCTATCACAAAACTCACAGAGGGAAAATTCTTAGGAATCCATCTTGACAGTGGCCTCAAATTTCAGACACATATACAACAAATTTCCAAGAAAGTCTCAAAGACCGTGGGAATACTATCCAAGATACGGTACTATGTTCCACAACCAGCTCTCCTTACCCTATATCACTCACTCATTTACCCCTACCTCACCTATGGAATCTGCACATGGGGCTCTACATCAATAACTCATCTCAGACCACTAATAACACAACAAAAGGCAGCAGTTAGAATGATAACAAATTCACACTCCAGACAACATACTCCACCAATATTCAAAAACCTAAACTTACTCACCATACAAGACATCCATACTTTTTACTGTGCCTATTAAATACATAGAACACTCTATGCAAATATTAACCCACCACTCAAACTTCTCCTTACCAATTTTAACAGGACACATGACCATAACACTAGACACAGATCACTCCTCGATGTTCCCCGTGTCCATCTAACACTATGTAAAAACTCAATGCATATAAAAGGCACGAAAATTTGGAATTCATTACCTGTCATTGCCAAAGAAACCCTGCCTGCACCCCAATTCAAAACGATGCTAAAAAACCACCTTCTCACCCAAAGCTAAATGCTCAATATCTAGCATTCCCAACAAAGTAGAATAATCACTTAATGTAAAAACCTGACTAATCAAATGAATGTAAAACCTGTTATGAATAATACATACTAAGCTAACTATTTCCACAACATTTACATTATAATGACCACGTAAACTGTAACTGCAATGCAATCAATTGTTTTAAATTGTTATCTCATTCAATTAGTTGCATTGCTACAATTAATTGATATGTTCAACTTATACTCAAACTTTATAACTTAGATATGCAATTATACTTATTTTATAATTTATCAACCATAACTTTTTACCATGTAGTCTAGAATTAAGTAGTCCTAAGAATGCCCGCAATGCACAGCATATTAGGGGCTTTTGGCATGTACATCTCATTAATAACTATGTAATAACTATGTATAACTATGTCTACCATGTATCTCTGTACCATGTCTCAATAAAGTATTATTATTATTATTATTATTATTATCATCAATTTCAGAAAAGCATTTGATAGAGTAGATCGCAGCATCCTGCTCCTTAAATTATAACATTGTGATACCAGATGCCATGCACACATGTACATAGCTACCTTAACACTATATATGACCATTAACATTACTTCATTACTTAAACTTATCTGTTTTCCTCAACAACAATGTTAACCCTCTGACTGTCGCAACACCAAATCCTGAAGTGTCTCTGTATGTCGCAAAATATTAAAAAAAAAAAATTCTTATCTGATTGTTTTAAGCCCCCCCCCCCAAAAAAAAAACAAAAAACAAATTTGCAATCAATATTTACCAAGGTATAGAGGCGTAAAGTTGGCAGAAAATGAGCCGTGTGTGTGGCAACAGCGGCGAATGCCGCTCACCCGGTAAACTTTGGTTACTTATATTCAAAGGTTTCCTGTTTTCCCTATTTTATTTTTTCACATAAGTTATGTGGCCTGTGAGCCCAAAGTAAGGTGCAATGTACATATATACACTCGTATGCAACACAATAATCGCACAAACATTATCATTATATTGTTTACAAAACTTGTTTACACAAACGAACAATAACAAAAATTGTTTATTACTATGGTTCTATAATATATATACAAATGTAGTCACTGGACACTTTCCTAGAACTGCTGCAGCTTGTGGAATTCTTTAAAACATGGGTGTATACACAGTGGTACTTTACACTCCTCACACATAAAACGAGTGTCTCGGCATTTTGTGGTATGTGCACAGACATAACACCTCTTCTGAGCACTTTTCTTGAAAGTAGTAGCAGGCAATTGTATGGGGTAGTGATCACTAGGCCTCAGACAAGAGGGTGTGTTGATAATTTTGTGGGTGCTGGTCTATTGCAAGTGTTGTTCCTTTGTACTTGAATATTATTTGTCTGATGACTGACAAACAAAATTCACCATATTTGGGTTTGTTGTTGGTCTTCAACTTATACATGTTATAAGCATTCACCATGGAAATGTCATAAAAGAAAATGGAAAAAGAGTTTTATGTACCACTTATAACTCTTGCGAACACAATCAGCAAACCCAATCTGCATGTCACATTTGTCCACTAAGTGCATATTGAGGTTGTAGTCCATCACAGCTGCAGGTTTTAGAATAAGTTCATTGGTCTCTCTATTCTGCTTGCCAGTGTCTACCATTTTGTGTCGGTGAACTGATGTCAACAATGTGACATCACGTTTGTTATGCCACCAAAATGCCATGATGTCATTGGGAGCAAACGCCTGCACATCACCTCAACGAGTGCCTGCGTCGAACCTGGGCATATGCTTACGATTCCCACGCACTGTGCCACACACGTCTGTCATGTTCACTCGCAAGATATCACTGAGTAAGGGCCTTGTGTACCAGTTATCACCAGTAACTTCCTGGTATCTCTCACTGTATTACTGCCAGTGTACACAATTATATCCAATACTAGACCACTTTTGCAATCACACAGTACAAATAACTTTATACCAAAGTGTTTCCTCTTGCTTGGTATATACTGCTTGAACGACAGTCTACCTTTGAACAAAATCAAAGACTCATCAATAACAAGCTTCCTGAAGGGATAAAAATATATACAGCACTTGTTTCAGGTACATAAACACAATCCTGATCTTATATAACCTGTCATTTCAGTCAGGCCTTGTTTTGTCTGAGAAGTGTAGCATACGTAACAGTAGCAGAAATTGATTCACTGGTATAATGTCACTGAAAGATGGGGTTGAAATCAGGCGGTCTGTCGACCAGTATGTGGTGGCACTGTGTTTATACACAGGTGGCATAAGCATTATTGTGGCAAAGAACAGATACATCTCTGCCACAGTTGTGTCCTTGCACTGGTGTAGGCATGATCTGGGAGAAAGAATTGTGTTTGCTATGTTGTACTCAAAGTACAGTGGTACCTCGAGTTACGATGGTCCCCAAAATCGCCTTTTTATGTAAGTTTATTTTTTTAAATGCTTTTGTAAGTATATTTTTGGGGGTGTAAAAGGACTAGTCAATTTTACATTATTCCTTATGGGGATAAATTCGTTTGGTAATGGCACTTGAACAGCATTCTCGAACGAAAAAATATCGTAACTCGAGGTACCACTGTATGTATTTGTTTCCCTGACAATAATGTCCATCAGGGGTTCATCGAAGAATAACTGAAAGCATTCCAGTTCAGTGGCATTGTTCCCAGTGTACAATTTTGCCGTATTCCACTTTGTATTTCATCAAAGTCATGGGGATTGGGAACAAAATTGTCCCCTTGCTGCCAATCCCAGATGCAGTCTGCTGGTGGGTACTGGATATTTACAGGTGGTTGTGCAGGTTGTGGTTGTGGATGTTGTGGGAGTGTGGAGGTGGTTGAGGGTGGTTGTGGCTGTGCTGAGTTAGCAGCGTGGGTAGTAGTGTGGCCGGCTGCTGGTGCCACATGAGTCATGCCACTGCCAACTCCACCACCACCTGCTGCCCCACACACATTATTCAACCCCATTGTAACAATATCATGATCTTCACTGTCAGTTTGTGGTGTAGGGCCATGGGATGTACTCCGAGATTTACTCCTTCCCCTTGGAATAGCATATGTCACACTACCAGAAAGCATGCTGCGTCGTACATACTGCCGCTTCACTGGAGAATATTCACCCTCACTGTCACAACTAGAACTGCTTTCAATAGCTTGGAAATCACTATCACTGTCACTGCTCACATCCGAGTCCTGTACATGGGGAAATAGTTTCCTAATTCGTCCTGGTAGAGGTGAACATGAATGAGATGGCCCAGCACCAGAGGTGGAAGGTTGTGGGTCATCTGGGTTTTCATCACTAATTACGTTATCCTGGGCACTGCTTTCAGCCACACCCTCACCAAAACCATGAAATTCACTTTCACTGGCACTTCCATCGCTTTTAGAACTATCACTTGGGAACAAAAGACCTCCAATCCGCCGAAGAGTGAGGTACTTCTTACCGTGAGACATGGTAAACAAGGACTACTGGAATGGAGCTCCCGCAATGTACCACTGAGTCCTCCATTTTTTTTCAGTCTGCACACTCACTACATAGACCCATTCTCTCACATGTAGGCCTACCAGCTTTCTCCCACTTGATTTTAGGCTGCTAGAATTGATGCGTAATAATACGTCAAACACATCGGCTGGTAACACGTACATATACTACTGAAACAGTCAAAGGTTAAAAATAAACTCCTAAAGATATCTACCATAATGACAACCAACAAACTTGCTCTCAATATTAACAAGACCTTGTACATCATGTCTGGAAATAAAGCCAAGAATATATCATTCAACATAAATATAAATGACAATCTCACTGAAAGATGATGGAAAAATAATTAGGTTTACACAATGACAGCAATTTAAAATTCAACACACATCCAGCACATATCTCTAGAGGTCTCCAAAACTGTGGGCGTCCTCTTTAAAATACACTTCTATGTATCCCAAACTTCTTAACCTACTCCATACTAATTCCTTATGTATTCCTGCCTCACTTAAGTTATATATGCCTGGGGATCTACAACAGAAAATCACCTAAAACCAAGAATTACACCAAAAGAGCTGCAGCTAAAATAATTATACAATGAGGTTCCAGGCAACACACACCTTTACTTATTAAATGTTTAAATTTACTAAACATTTAAGATATTCACTCATACTACAATAGTTTTAAGACTCTCTGACCGCGGGTTCTACCTGGAGTATACCTGGAGAGTTCCAGGGGTCAACACCCCTGCGGCCCGGTCTGTGACAAGGCCTCATGTTGGATCAGAGCCTGATCAACCAGGCTGTTACTGCTGGCCGCACACAGTCCAACGTACGAACCACAGCCCGGCTGGTCAGGTACAGACTTTAGGTGCCTGTTCAGTGCCTGCTTGAAGACAGACAGGGGTTTGTTGGTAATCCCCCTGATGTATGCTGGGAGGCAGTTGAACAGTCTTGTGCCCTTGACACTTATTGTGTTGTCTCTTAACATGCTAGTGGCACCCCTGGTTTTCATTGGAGGGATGTTACATTGCCTGCCGAGTCTCTTGGTTTCGTAGGGAGTGACTCTCGTGTGCAAGTTTGGTACTAATCCCTCGAGAATTTTCCACGTGTATATAATAATGTATCTCTCCCGCCTGTATTCTAGGGAGTACAGGTTTAGGAACTTCAAGCGTTCCCAGTAGTTGAGGTGGTTTATCACAGTTATGCGTGCCGTGAAGGTTCTCTGCACATTTTCTAGGTCAGCAATTTCACCTGCCTTGAAAGGTGCAGTTAGTGTGCAGCAATATTCCAGCCTAGATAGAACAAGTGACCTGAAAAGTGTCAACATGGGCTTTGCATCCCTGGTTTTGAAGGTTCTCATTAGTCATCCTGTCATTTCTCTAGCAGATGCAATTGCTACAGTGTTATGGTCCTTGAAGGTGAGATCTTCTGACATGATCATTCCCAGGTCTTTGACTTTAGTTTTTCGCTCAATTGTGTGGTTGGAATTTGTTTTGTACTCCGATGAGATTTTAATTACCTCACGTTTTCCATATCTGAGTAATTAAAATTTCTCATCATTGAACTTCATTTTGTTTTCTGCAGCCCATTTAAAGATTTGGTTTATGTCTGCTTGGAGTCTTGCAGTGTCTTCAACGGTGGACACTGCCATACAGATTCGGGTGTCATCTGCAAAGGAAGACACGGCACTGTGGCTTATATCCCTGTCAATATCTGATATGAGGATGAGGAATAGGATGGGAGCAAGTACTGTGCCTTGTGGAACAGAGCTTGTCACTGTAGCCGCCTCAGACTTTACTCTGTTGACTACTACTCTTTGTGTTCTACTTGTTAGGAAATTATAGATCCATCTACCAACTTTTCCTGTTATTCCTTTATCAAGCATTTTGTGTGCTATTACACCATGGTCACACTTGTCAAAGGCTTTTGCAAAGTCTCTGTATATAACATCTGCATTCTGTTTGTCTTCTAGAGCATCCAGAACCTTGCCGTAGTGGTCCAAGAGTTGGGACAGACAGAAGCGACCTGCTCTAAACCTATGCTGCCCTGGGTTGTAGAATTGATGGTTATCTAGATGAGTGGCGATCTTGCTTCTTAGAACGCTTTCAAAGATTTTTATGATATGGGACGTTAGCGCTATTGGTCTGTAGTTCTTTGCTATTGCTTTACTGCCCCCTTTGTGGAGTGGGGCTATGTCTGTTGTTTTTAGTAACTGCGGGACGACCCTAGTGTCCATCCTCCCTCTCCATAGGACGTTAAAATCACATGATAGGGGCTTCTTGCAGTTCTTGATGAACACGGAGTTCCATGAGTCTGGGCCTAACTCCACCCGTGGTATGGTTTGTTTACAATAGCAGAAAGTATACAAATGGTCCCATGCTCACACCAAATGTAGTATTCAGTAGGCCTCTTTCAGTGCTACATGGATTAGGTCACCTGCAATAATCCATTACTCACCTTGCACTGGTACCTGGATAAGCCAGTAGATCACTTGCAATAATCCACCACTCAACCTGCAGTGCTACCTGGATAAGCCAGTAGGTCACCTGCAGTAATCCACCACTCACCCTGCAGTGCTACCTGGATAAGCCAGTAGATCACTTGCAATATTCCACCATTCACCCTGCAGTGCTACCTGGATACGCCAGTAAGTCACTTGCAATAATCCACCACTCACCCTGCAGTGCTACCTGGATAAGCCAGTAAGTCACTTGCAGTAATCCACCCCTCACCCTGCAGTGCTACCTGGATAAGCCAGTAAGCCACTTGCAGTAATCTACCACTCACCCTGCAGTGGTACCTGGATAAGCCAGTAAGTCACTTGCAGTAATCTACCACTCACCCTGCAGTGGTACCTGGATAAGCCAGTAAGCCACTTGCAGTAATCCACCACTCACCCTGCAGTGCTACATGGATAAGCCAGTAAGTCACTTGCAGTAATCCATCACTCGTGCCATGATCTAATACCTCACCTCCACAATTACTGATCTGCTCAAACCTAACAGTGTAAAAGATGTTATTGTTTGCTCTCATGAAGGATGGAGGGAAACAGTGATGTGGGAAGTGCAAAGACATGACACAACTGACTCATTATTATTATTAATATTATAATCAAATATAAGCGCTAAACCACAGGGGTTATACACCGACACAACTGACACAGACTTTGCTGAAATCACTCAAGTTATATAGAGTATTTCAGACAACTTGGGTTAATCTTATCCACCAGGATGCCACCCACAACTGTTGACTAACATTCTGGTACATACTTACTGCTAAAAGAACAAGGACAGCAGGTGTAAGGAAACATGCCAAATGCTTCATGCATGTGCCAGGGAGTGATCCTGGTCCCTCAGTGTGAGAGCTGAGGTTACTACCAACAAAGCCACAAACACTCAATAGGAATGCATGTCTATAATAGAGATAAGAGACTTAGGTAAAGGAAACACAGAGGAACATACTCAAATCTACCTCTGAACATGCAATGGAAACAAAATGAGCAGACTGAATCAAAAAGGGAGAGTAAACTGAGGGAAACAGCTAAAAGTTGGAAGATTCAAATTGAAACTTTATAATAAACTGGTGCAGCAATTGGAAATTATAATAAAAAAAGCACTCAACCTACAAGGGTCATACAGTACAGCAGGGCAGGAGATAGAGCACGATTATAGTGTAGCAAGGGTGGACTGGACAACAAAGGGAGAGTTATAAATGGCTGTGAGGAGTACTAGAGGTAGTATCATCAAAGTTTGTGTAGTGAAGCAGTTGGTGTCAAAAAGTCAACGAGGGAGTCTGAGTCAAAGGTGGGTCCATCAGCAAGGAGGGAAGACAAAGTGTTAGTGGTGACGATGTCAGAGGTAAGTTCTGTGTGCTTGTTGATACACTGGACACTCAACAGAATATGTCTAACTGTTACACAGAAATTGGGATCCCTGAGACCTAATGCCTTGTCTAAGGGCAAAGGGTAAAAGTTACACAAATCACCTGTAAAACTAGGCTTCCCTGGGCTATCCCAGTTTAAACAGTAAGCGCTAAACCAAAGGTTAATACTCCAATGGGATTGGGGTATCCGAAGGTTCACACAAAAATTCCTACTTAATAAAAATATATTTATTTATTAGATTAACAATATATACACTCTAAAACACACCCTCTTATTTCTCTTATGGCTGAAACACCTAAAACCTTTTTCATGGAGAGGCGGCAGGCTGGGGAGTCGCCATAAAATAAACAACCACTGGGTGTATGGAGGAAGCGTCAGCAGCGGACACCCCACACTACCCTACTCTCCTGCTGAAAACTTGTTATCCCAAATTCACCAGCTCTCACTCAAACAACCGAGCCCTGACCACATCAGAGCCCCAGAAAGCCTGCTGGTACGCATTAGAACAGCCCACGGCCGAGTCTAATAAATGCCCTCACATTATGCTCTCCGAAACACTGCTGCAACCCAACACCATCAGAGAATTTAGAACTATCAGTATACACTGCAACGGCATGAGAATGAGACCAGAGATGATTAAGAAAAAGAGAGTGAATAGCAACAGTAGGTATTTGGTACATGGCAGTAGGGAAGAACAGACACGAACTATCAGAACCTAACAACTTGGAAGGGAAAAGTTAGATGCTACATGAACACTTAAAGAGAGCAACTGAAGAGAAGACAAGAGTGAGTGTAGACGAAGAGAAAAGGGATGGAGTAAACAGGGGCAGTGAACAAACAATGAACCTCTACTAATGCTCGTTACTATCCTATATATGGAAGGATTGCGAAGGTCACGAGAGGGAACAAAATAGAGGAATGAGCATCACGGCGATCGTTCAAGGATGGAATACTGTATTCGCCTCTGCATATAGACTCTCAACAGGTGAGGAGGGAAAAGCACCGTGACATAAACATAATTAATGGTGATGAAAGATGAGCGAGGATTTTAAGGAGTGTCAGCCGGCTATGATAAGTTGCCTTGAAGTAGGTAATATGAGGTTTCCAGGATAACCGACGGTCAAACAGAAGGCCAAGAAACCTGACAGTATCACGTTCAGGGATATGTGAGCCATACAGGTACAATGAAGTATCAGGGATGATAGAACAACTAGTGAAGGTAATTTGGTGTGTTTTAGTACTAAAAAAATTAAATCTATGAGTAATGGCCCAATTGGAAATCTGGTTGACAGCATTCTGGAGAGAAACTGCAATGAGGTGACAATCAGCGCCTGCACAAGCTGTAGCAAAGTCATCAACGTAGAGTGATGATCAAATATTAGATGGAAGAACACATGCCAGATCATTTATTGCAATAAGAAAGTGTGGCACTAAGGACACATCCCTGGGGGACACCTTCAGCTTGGAGTAACTCTTTCTCTTATATGCATTAATAAAGTTAAATACAGAAACTTTTTTTTTAGGCCACCACCGTGCCTTGGTGGGATATACCCTGCCTTGGTGGGATACACCCTGCCTTGGTGGTATATACCCTGCCTTGGTGGGATATACCCTGCCTTGGTGGGATATACCCTGCCTTGTTCTAAGAAGCAAGATCGCCACCCATCTTGATACCCATCAATTGCACAACCCAGGACAGCATGGGTTTAGAGCAGGCCGCTCCTGTCTGTCCCAACTACTGGACCACTACGACAAGGTCCTGGATGCTCTAGAAGATAAACAGAATGCAGATGTTATATACACAGATTTTGCAAAAGCCTTTGACAAGTGTGACCATGGTGTAATAGCACACAAAATGCGTGATAAAGGAATAACAGGAAAAGTTGGTAGATGGATTTATAATTTCCTAACACATAGAACACAAAGAGTAGTAGTCAACAGAGTAAAGTCTGAGGCAGCTACTGTGAAAGCCCTGTTCCACAAGGCACAGTACTTGCTCCCATCCTATTCCTCATCCTCATATCAAACATTGACAGGGATATAAGCCACAGTGCTGTGTCTTCCTTGCAGATGACACCTCGAATCTGTATGACAGTGTCCACCGTTGAAGACACTGCAAGACTCCAAGCAGACATAAACCAAATCTTTAAATTTGCTGCAGAAAACAATATGAAGTTCAATGATGAGAAATTTCAATTACTCAGATACGGAAAACGTGAAGAAATTAAAATCTCATCGGAGTACAAAACTAATTCCAACCACACAATAGAGCGAAAAACTAATGTCAAAGACCTGGGAGTGTTCATGTCAGAGGATTCACCTTCAAGGACCATAACAATGTAGCAATTGCATCTGCTCGAAAAATGACAGGATGGATAATGAGAACCTTCAAAACCGGATGCCAAGCCCATGTTGACACTTTACAGATCGCTTGTTCTATCTAGGCTGGAATATTGCTGCACACTAACGCACCTTTCAAGGCGGGTGAAATTGCTGACCTTGAAAATGTGCAGAGAACCTTCACGCACGCATAAGTGCGATAAACCACCTCAACTACTGGGAACGAAGTTCCTAAACCTGTACTCTAGAACGCAGGGGGGGAGAGATACATTATTATATACACATGGAAAATTCTGAGGGCTTAGTACCAAACTTGCACACAAAAATCACTCCCTACGAAAGCAAAAAGACTCGGCAGGCGATGCAACATTCCCCCAATGAAGAGCAGGGGTGCCACTAGCACGTTGAGGGACAACACAATAAGTGTGAGGGGGCCCAAGATTGTTCAACTGCCTCCCAGCATACATCAGGGGATTACCAACAAGCCCCTGGCTGTCTTCAAGCAGGCACTGGACAGGCACCTCAAGTCGGTACCGATCAGCCGGGCTGTGGTTCGTACGTTGGACTGCGTGGGCCAGCAGTAACAGCCTGGTTGATCAGGCTCTGGTCCAACAAGAGGCCTGGTCACGGACCCCCGTTGACCCTGGAATTCTCTCCAGGAGCTCCAGGTAGATATACCCTGCCTTGGTGGGATATACCCTGCCTTGGTGGGATATACCCTGCCTTGGTGGGATATACCCTGCCTTGGTGGGATATACCCTGCCTTGGTGGGATATACCCCGCCCTGGTGGGATATACCCCTGCCTTGGTGGGATACACCCCGCCTTGGTGGGATATACCCTGTCTTGGGGATATACCCTGCCTTGGTGGGATATACCGTGCCTTGGTGGGATATACCCCGCCCTTGGGTGGGATATACCCGCCTTGGTGGGATATACCCTGGGCCTTGGTGGGAATACCCGCCTTGGGGGATATACCCTGCCTTGGTGGGATATACCCCCCTTGGTGGGATATACCCTGCCTTGGTGGGATATACCCTCGCCTTGGTGGATATACCCGCCTTGGGGGATATACCCTGCCTTGGTGGATATACCCGCCTTGTGGGAATCCCCGCCTTCGTGGGATACCCTGCCTTGGTGGATACACCCTGCCTTGGTGGGATATACCCATCGCCTTGGGGATATACCCTGCCTTGGGTGGGATATACCCGCCTTGGTGGGATATACCCTGCCTTGGTGGGATATACCCTGCCTTGGTGGGATATATCCCGCCTTGGTGGGAATACCCCGCCTTGGTGGGATATACCCCGCCCTTATTGGGATATACCCCGCCTTGGGGATATACCCGCTTTGGTGGGATATACCCTGCCTTGGTGGGATATACCCCTGCCCTTGGGTGGGATATACCCTGCCTTGGGATATACCCTGCCTTGGGGATATACCCCTGCCTTGGGGATATACCCCTGCCTTGGTGGGATATACCCTGCCTTGGTGGGATATACCCTGCCTTGGTGAGATATACCCTGCCTTGGTGGGATATGCCCTCCTTGATGGGATATACCCTGCCTTAGGTGGGATAACCCTGCCTTGGTGGGATATACCCTGCCTTGGTGGGATATACCCTGCCTTGGTGGGATATACCCTGCCTTGGGGGATATACCCCGCCTTGGGGGATATACCCTGCCTTGGTGGGATATACCCTGCCTTGGTGGGTTATACCCTGCCTTGGTGGGATATACCCCGCCTTGGTGGGTAACCCCCTTGGGGATATACCCCGCCTTGGTGGGATATACCCCGCCTTGGTGGGATATACCCGCCTGGTGGATTTTACCCGCCCCTTGGGGAATACCCCGCCTTTGGGGGATATACCCTGCCTTAGTGGGATATACCCTGCCTTGGGAGATATACCCTCCTTGGGGGATATAAACCCCGCCCCGGTGGGAAACCCTGCGTTTGGGGGGATATCCCTGCCTTGGTGGGGGTATAAACCCCGCCCCGGGGATATACCCGCCCTGGTGGGAATACCCTGCCTTGGTGGGATATACCCTGCCTTGGTGGGGTATCCCCGCCTTGGGGGATATACCCGCCTTGGTGGATACACCCCCCGGGGGGATATACCCTCCGGGGGATATAACCTGCCTTGGGGAAAAGGTTTTTGGGGGATATCCGCCCTGGGGGAATACCCCCCCTTGGTGGGATATACCCGCCTTGGGGGATATACCCCGCCTTGGTGGGATATACCCCCCCTTTGGGGGGGTAAAACCCGCCCCGGGGGGTTTCCCGCCTTGGGGTTGGGGTAAAACCCCCCCTTAGTGGGATAAAACCCCCC
>WNWK01026997.1:0-26763 GCA_009830355.1 Cherax destructor | reverse complement strand
AGGGCTGGAAACTCGTCTGTAAAACTTGCATTTGTGGTCCAGGGGGCCCTTGCAACCTTCCTTTTGTATAAAAACCTATTTGGGATAACTTTTTGGGGTTTACTCCCCCAGTGGCTAAACTTTGACGGGAGCTAACCCCCCCCGGGTTTTTGGTTTGTATATGGGGAATTTCAAATTAAAAATTTTTTTTTATAAATGATAGAACTTTTAAAAGGTAATGAAACCAAAAAAAATTTGATGAAAACTTAAAAATTTAAATTTTCCCCAAGTTTTTCCCCAATAAAAATGGCAATTTCCCCCTTTTTTAGAACTTTTGACCAAATTCCTTTGTTCCACCACCAAACTCATAGTATTTGCAGATCTCCTTTACTATCAAAAGCAAAAAACTGCCCATTTTCCATTTCAACAAAAAAGAAAAAAGGTGATCAGAAATTACTAATTTAATTTAAAAATTTCAAGAAAGGCCAATTTAAAATATTTCCGAATGAAAATCAGACTTTCCTGGCATAAAAAACATTTTCTCTGTTCATTAGACATGTTTTGGGGCCCCTGCATTGCACTTGCTTTTCTTTTTAAATTTTTATTCACAAAAAAAATATATGATTTACTTTGGGCCCTCCACTTTCCGGGGGGAAAAAGACCTGCAATGTTGAAAATTTTTCAAATGTTTAAAATAATTTAGGGAAATTAATAAAGATTTACTTCCAAACAAACGCTTCCTTGCCCTTTTGAACATGAAAACTAAAACACAGAAAAACAAAAATTTTTTAATGAGTTTTGTAAAGAAGGGGAGAAAGACAAGAATTCAAAAAAGAACTGTGCAGAGTACCAAAGGGAGGAGGAAGGAGAGGGGGGAATTTGGGTTTTCAGGGCTCAGGGTTCAGGATACAAAGGCAATCATGGCATAGGCCAGCCAAATACAAAATTTAAAGCGATTTAAATTTATTTAAAAGGCACAGGAAACCCCTCCAGTTATTGGAGGAATAGGGGGATGACAACACTGCTGCCTCTACCGCCCTCGCGCCACCTTCACCACCACTTGAAGGCATGCCTCAGTGGCCCCAACACCCAACAACAACAACACACCACCACTCTGAATTAATAATAAATTTTTTTCATTTGGTATATGTCATGTTTCTATTTATTAAATTGTTTTTTTTTGCATATTAGATAATTGTGAAGAAAAAAGCCCGGGGTTGATAAGGTCAATTGAAGGCTATTTGTCCTGTCTCCAAAAAAACTTGCCGCCACCAAAATTCCAAAACATACGGAAAACATAAAAGAGGGGGCCCGGGGGGTTTTCCCAAATGTTGGCCCTTTTGAAAGGGAAAACCCGAATGGGAGGGCCGAAAAAAACCCCAGACTACTGTAAAATTGAAATAATTGTAAAATAATATAAAATTTTTGGGGGGAACCCATAAGCCCCACCAGTTGACGTGAAAATTGGGACGGGAGATGCGGGGTTTTTTCCCCCCCTTAACATCCAAAATCAAACTTTTTGGATATTTTAGTTAATTTCAACCCATTTTTATAAAAGGTTAAAATTCAAAATCACCCATTTCTGAAAAATATTTTAAAGCCCTTATAAAATGAGACCAAGAAAAGAAAAAAACCCTTTTAAATCCCATAGGGAAAAAATACAGCCATTTTTTTTCCATTATGAAACTGTTTTTTTGAAAGTTTTTTGTTTATACCACAACCCCCAAGACCCTTTTCTTCATAAAAAATACCATTTTCTCCCAAAAGATTTGAATAAATTTTTGGGGTTTTAATTATTACGGGCCCCAACATTTGGTTTAAAAGCCAAAAAATTAGGAAAACCAACACCAAAGGGGAAAAACCCAATTGAAAATTTAAAAAAAATTTATAGTACAATATTAGATTATAGATTTAAAGATGACCCCAAAAGCTTATTTCTGCTTAGAAAACAAAAAAAACAAAAAAAAAGAAAATTTACTAAATAAAAAAGAAAATAGCTAAAAAATTTTTTTCCCAAAAAATTTAACAAAGGGGGTTTTGGGAAAAACAGTGGTAGATACCAATGACAAAGTCCCCAGCCCCTTTTTATTTTAAAAAGTTTTTTAAAAAAAAGGTTTTAAAAAAATTTTCACCATTTTTTTAAAAAACATGGGAAAAAAGGGAACACTGGTGGGCCATTGCCATGTGGGGGCAGATCCGTTGTTTCCCGGGTTTATGCCACTGCCCCAAACCAGTCAGGCCCGGGTTTCTTTCCAAATTAAGGGAAAAAGAGAAAGGCTTTGATCAAATAGCACAAGCAAATGGGGTCTAATCACACCCACCCACACGACTCGGTGTTTATCCAACCTTTTTTTAAAACAACAACTTTTTAGCTTCTAGGGCCCATCGGGGAGTTTGCCAACTCATCCACAACTCCCCCAAAACCAGTGTTTTTTATATCCCCCCTGAATTTTAATTTTTTCAATTTAAACCATTGCGGGAGTCCTTTTTCCAGATTTTTTTAGCATTTTTAATCCCTTTTTTTTTTCCCTTTTTTCTTTTATACCCCTCATTTTATACCCCCCAATTTATCCCTTTCAGGGGCCAGTTTTAGGGCTCTCAGTCTATCCTCATAGGGAAGATTTCTGAACAAAGGACCAAAATTTTCCTCCTCCCCCTTTTTTTCCAGTAATTTTATCCATTCTGTAATAGGTCCCGAACCCGGAAACAAACCCAAATGGGGCCAACCAAAGAAAAAGGGGGGTTGAAAAAACAAACCTGGGGAATTTTTATTTAACCTTGATATAAACCCCAAGAATTCTGTTGCTTTTTAACCCATTTATGCCCCTTTTCCCCCGGGTTTCGATTACTGCTAACCAGAACCCCCAAACCCTTTTTGCAACTGCCCTTAATTGCATCAGTCTTTTCAAATCATCAGTCTATTAAAAATTCATCCCTTAAAGGGACCCTAACAATTACCTTTCTTTTTAATTCAAACCAAATATGATACCATCTTCAGTTTTAACACACAACAAAACCAAGTGGTACCCCCTTGGTATTTTGAAACCCTTTTTTATTAGTTAATTACCTTATGCCATCGGGGGGGAAAGATTATTAAGCATTCATTTTATATTTAACACACTCACCTAAAAAAAAGGCCCGGAAAATTTTGAGACAACATTTGAAACTAGTCTGGGGGGGAATCAAAAAAGGGGGGAATAAAAAAGAAAGTCTTGGGGTTTATCTTATCTTCCAAAGGGCTGTCTTCACCTCCCCCTTTCTTTCCGGGGAAAAAATTTAATTTTACAGTTTAGGGGGAATCGGGACTCCCTCAGACTTTTTAAAAATTTCTATAAAATGAACAAGGGGGATTTTCTTTAAAACCCGAGCACCTGAATCACCAACTCTTTCCTTAAGTTCAAAAAAAACCCGCCATTTGGAAAAAATTTGATTAGTGTTGTTTGAAAGCAATTTTTACCCCATCGGGGTTTACTTTTACAAAATAATATAGAGAAAATTTCTGTTTTTTCATTAATTATTTTTTTGTCAGAAATAATAAGCCCCCAGGATGGGTTTTCTTAAGAAATCAGGGGGTGTTTCTAGAACCCAAAATGATAAACAAGATCCGCAACAAGGTTCAAATTATATCAAGTAAAAAAGAATGCCGTCTTCACCCATAAACCCCAAACCATCACATAGGCAAGAAGCCTAGCAGAAGGGGGCAGTTTGCCTGGGGCCCTCTTTTTGCCCTTACCCCCGGGTTTAAAACCCCAGGGGCCAGGCCACACCCCCCCAACAATAGGGAATCTTTGAAAATTTTCGCAATTTAAAGTTTAATGATGTCATCATATACAGCATATAAAAGGAGAAAACCCATTCAGAGAACCAAAAATGAAGTTTAAAACATTTGATTAACTGATAAAACTTGATTTCTTTTGGGGAAACAATACACGTAGTTAAAAATAACCATGTATTCCCTTCATTGTTTTTAGAATAGGGGTTAATTATTTTTAAACAAATAAAAAAATACGGGAACACTGTGGTTTTTTTTGACCCGTAAGTGGCCCCTCAGTTACGATGGTCCCCAAAATCGCCCTTTTATGTAAGTTTTTTTTTTTTAAATGCTTTTAAGTATATTTTTTAAAAGGATATCTTTTTCTTTTTCCCTTAGGGGGATAAATTCGTTTTAATGGCATTGAACAGCATTCTAACAAAAAATACGAATAAAGGTACCACTGAATGATTACCAAATCAAAATCACTAATTTACTATCAGATGATAAAAAATCTAAATTTTTGTTTTAATCTTTTGGATAATGTACTTTTGGGCTAAACTTCTTTAGAAAGGGTTTCAAGACAAACAATTAAAAAGCCCTTAAAATTTTTAATGGAATGTGTATTAAATGCTTTTCCCTTGTTCCTACATCCTTCTTTTCCTATGTTGAAGTACTTTTCTCTTAAATTTAATAAAATTCAGAGGGTTTATTTTTAAAAAAAAAAAATGTTAACCTGATTCCCATATTAATTCTGACAAACAGTTTGTTCACCTAGTCTCTATCAATGATACAACTTGAGTTTTTGAGAAGCAAATTTGCTAATAGGGTTTAAAAATTTTCCCCTGTACCATACAAGAAAAACCTTTTGTCCATTAAATTGCATTTCCTAGATGCATTTCTTTTGTGAAGGAGGATTTAAGACCCAAATGTATGGGATGAAAGGGTTCACCTTTGATGCCTGTGCTGGATGACAGTTTCACGAGTGAATTTTTTCCCCTTTTAGTTGATTAAAAGTAGTTGACTGTGACCTCACTTGGCTATGATATGTTAATGATGTATTTGCTGTCCATTAATATACTACTAGTAAAAAGGACACTTACAATATGTATGACCACTTCAGTTCATAATAAACCACACTCATCTACTGGGCCTACCACGGCCAAGGCTCGGCCTCTTCTGCTTTTATAGCAGCTCGTCCTTAAAGTTTTTCAATTCACTAAGCAGAAATATTATGCTTGAAGGTGAAGAAAAAAGAGTCAAATATTATTCTTGGATATCTTAGTGTGCAGAAATCATAGAAATACTCATAGTTTTAAATTACACTAAAAACCAAACATTCTGCACACCTTTTCTTCTCCCTCCACAAAGTGTGGTGGTGTTTTGGGCTTGTTTCAGGCATAACCTGTATGTGATTCACAGTTTAGAACATAACTTTGAGTATATCTACAGATCTTTTTCTAAGTTAGGTTTCACTAAGAATTTTACAGACTGTTCATTTCTCAGTCAGGGTAATTTTTTGGGGGATAAGAAAAAAAAGCTTAAATTGTTCTTCCACATGGATGAACTTAAATCTGTAAACAGAGTTACCTCTCATAATGATATAAACATGACATTCAGGAGTTCGAATACCATCCAGACATTAGTAGAAGTCTTCAGACAACACTCAGGTAGACAGTGGACTTACAAGATTATGTGAAAAATGATTTAGGGTTTAACAAGTGAAGACTGAGACACTTATGTAACATATGTGAATCTTTTATCGAAGAAATATTTCTACACAGTGGTTTCATCTGTCCAATACAAAGAACGGTGTAAAGAGAAGAGGAGTTTGAGGCACAGTCCTAGCCTGGAAATAATATCAGTTTAATCCCGGTTTCGTACACCTCCCAACTTGAACAATTACATAAGTGTATTATTGTAAGTTCTTTTGTAATGTATTTTTGGGGTCTGAAATGGACTAATCTAATTTACATTATTCCTTATGAGAACAAATTCATTTGTAAGGGACTCAAACAGCCTTCTGGAACGAATTATGGTCGAAACTGGGTACCACTGTATATCTTCATTTCTACAAGTACATGTACAAGGTATACAGGCCTACCTGACTCAATGACACACTACTTTTAGAAGTCGCTTGTTATGCAGAGCATTTCAGGCAAATTAGGTCAGTTTGTACCAGGATGCAACCCACACTAGTCGACTAACACCCAGGTACCCATTTTACTGATGGGGAAATAGACAACCAGAGCCGGCCTTAGGAGGTGCGGGGTCCAATAGGGAACAATTTTTGGGGGGCCCATGCATGGAAAAACAATCAAATTGTCACCTCCCCCCTAAATCCTGCTCTTCTTCACCCCAAAAAACGATGTTTTACCCCCCGGGCCAGTCAGGGAAATTACCCCCCCCCTTTTTCATGACATTTAAAGTTCCTCAAAATTTTCCCAAACCATCTCCCAATCCCCCAAACCCCCATCTCAAACCCCTTTATCTGTTTTTTTTTGGTAAATCCATTCGTTCCTAGGTTTTTCTTGTTTATCTCACCCCAAAAATTTTTTTTGTTTTCACCCAAAATTTTTTGGGCCAGAGCCTCTCCCATTCTTTCATCCTTTTCCTTTTGCCTCTAAACCCTCTCTTCACCTTTCTTTACTCCCATATCTTTTGTTTCTTTTTAAACACTTCTTTTTTTTGAAATAAATCTCATAAGTCCCTTTTTCATTTTTTTTCCCTTTGGGTTTCCTTCTTTCACCCCCCTCCCAATCAAAACCTTTTTGAAAAAACTTCTCCCCACTTCTAATCTGTTTTTTTAAAACTACCCCAACTCTTTTTAACCCCCACCTAAAATTGCAACAAACCCCATTTCGGGAATGGTTCCATTCTCCCCAAATTTTCCCCCCTTAGTTTATACATTTTTACCTCTCTTTATTCTGTTGCCATTTTCTTTTTGCCCCATCTACCTTTACTCTAACTGTAGCTAAAACCCAAATTTTGACCCGATATATCCTTGCCCCTCTATAAACATGTACACCCTAAGCCTTCACTGGCCGCTACGGTCACTCCCCCCCATGAGCTTTTCCCTCTTCTTAAAGCTGTGTTTATGGAACCTGCCCCCACTACATCGCCCCAAGCTATTCCACTTCCCGCTCTCTTTTTTTTTTTTTTTTTTTTTTTTTTTTTTTTTTTTTTTTTTTTTTTTTTTTTTTTTTTTTTTTTTTTTTTTTTTTTTTTTTTTTTTTTTTTTTTTTTTTTTTTTTTTCCCCCCCCCCCCCCCCCCCCCCCCCCCCCCCCCCCCCCCCCCCCCCCCCCCCCCCCCCCCCCCCCCCCCCCCCCCCCCCCTGGGTGTTTTATACTCACCCCAAGATTTTTTTTCCTTGATTGGGGTTTGTAGTCTCTGGCCCCTAGACTGACTCCGCCCGGGGTCTTCTTTCCCCTTCCCAATCTTCATGACTTTGCACGGGGGTTGGGTTGAACTCCGGAAACCAATTCGGAATTTTGCACCTTCCAGATCCCTTTAGATTCCCTGGTCCTCTTCCGATTAATTTTTCCCATCAACTTCACATCATCTGCAAACAGGGACACTTGGGATCATTCCTTCCTCTTGTTCAAAAACCCAGAAACGCACCGGCCCTGGACGCCCTGGGGAAACCCCCACTCTCCCCGCCCACTCTACACCTCGCCACGGCCCATTCCTGCTGTCTTCCTGACGGGTACCCCTGATCCATTGTAGTCCCTTTCCCCTGATCCCTGCCTGGTCCCCCAGCTTTGCATAATCCTTTTGGGACGTTCAAACCCCTTCAGTAAAGAAAAAATCTACCACCCTCTCTCTTTGTCTTTGCTGTCACCCTGTCATAGAACTCCAGTAGGTTTACAGCGGCCACAGGATTTCCCGTCCCTGAAACCGTGTTGGCCGTCGTTGATAAGCTCATTCCTTTCTAGGTGCTCCACCTCTCTTCTCCTGATAATCTTCTCCATGACCTTACATACTATACATATCAGTGACACTGTGGTAGGTAGTTTAATGCTACGTTTCTGTCTCCTTTTTTAAAAATTGGAACTACATTTGCTGTCTTCCATACCTCTGGTAGTTGCCCTGTTTCGATAAGGCTGATGTTGAAGATTGTTAGGGGTACACATAGCTCCTCTGCTCCCTCTCAGTACCCATGGAGAAATGTTGTCCGGCCCCATCGCCTTTGAGGTATCTGGCTAGAAGCAGTAGCCTCTTCAGCCTCCTCAGTTGTGTGTATCGTGTCCAGCACCTGATGGTGTACCCTACCTCTCCTCCTTTCAGGAGGCCCTTCTTCCTCTGTGAACACCTCTTTGAATCTCATGTTGAGCTCCTCACACACTTCGTAGTCATTTCTTGTGACCTCCTCCTTCCTTCCTCAGCCTGATCACCTGGTCCTTGACTGTTCTCCTCCTGATGTGGCTGTACAACAGCTTTAGGTCAGATTTTGCATTCGCTGCTATGTCATTTTCGTATTGTCTTTGGGCTTCCTTCTTACCTGTGCATATTCATTTCTGGCTCTACGACTGCTCCTCCTTATTCTCCTGGGTCCTTTGCCTTCTATACTTCTTCCATTCCCTGGCACTTGGTTTTGGCTTCCCTGCACCTTTGGGTGAACCATGGGCTCATCCTGGCTTTTCGCTTTTCCTGTTGCCCTTGGGTATAAACCTCCCCTCAGCTTCCGTGCAAATTGTTGTCATATATTCCATCATCTAGTTTACCGACTTCCCTGCCAGCTCTCTGTCCCACTGAACTCCGTGCAGGAAGTTCTTCATGCCACGTAGTCACCTTTCTTGTAGTTTGGCTTCATTTGTGCAGCCCTTCCTGCTTTCCCTCCACTTGTAACTCTACTATGTGATCGGAAGCTTAGAACCATATGATCACTGGCCCCAAGGTGGCTTTCTGTGTGATGTCCTCAATGTCTGCGCTACTCAGGGTGAATACTAGGTCCAGTCTCGCTGGTTCGTCCTCCCCTCTCTCTCTCTGGTATTGTCCCTTACATGTTGGTACATGAGATTTTCCAGTACCACCTCCATCATTTAAGCCTCCATGTTTTTGGCCCCCATGTGGTTCTAAGTTCTCCCAATCAGTTTCCTTATGGTTGAAGTCACCCATGATCCAGTAGCTTCGCCTGCTCGCATGAGCCCCTTCTGGCCAATTCGGCCAGTGTGTCAACCATCGCTCTATTACTCTCATCCATACTCTTGCCTTGGTCTCCTGCTGTTCTGTGGTGGGTTATACATCACTGCAATTATCACCTTTGGACCTCCGGACTGAAGTGTTCCTATTATACAATCTCTGTGTGTTTGCATGTGTGTTTGCATGTGTGTTTGCGTGTGTGTTTGCATGTGTGTTTTGCATGTGTGTTTGCATGTGTGTTTGCATGTGTGTTGTGTGTGTTTGCATGTGTGTTTGCATGTGTGTGTTTGCATGTGTGTTTGCATGTGTGTTTGCATGTGTGTTTGCATGTGTGTTTGCATGTGTGTTTGCATGTCTGTTTGCATGTCTGTTTGCATGTCTGTCTTTGTTTTTCTGGTTCTCTTATACCAATCTACTTTCTAGTTTGTATAGCTTGATAGAGCTTCAATTTAACACATCTCTCGCATAAAGATACTAGGGTCTTTTACACTCACCATCGTCACCAACTTGAGTATTATGTACTTTTGATGAGTTATGCCTAGTTATAACGTCTGTTTTTTTTTAGACAAAGTTTTATTCTGGCGGGCCCCCACATAATCTTTGGGAAAAAAAATTTAACTGAACTACTGTAAGAAAAATTACAACTCAAAAAACCTAGAGAAACATACTAGGTAAGGCTGCTGTGAAGGACATGGTTTATAAGTGTTACTGGGAAATAAGAGATTGTAAATTAAAAGCAATAGAAATTTCCCCGTTTAACTCGGTTCTGAACAACCCCGTTTTGCCTAGCTTGCTTTATAATTTTACAAGTTTTTAACAAATGGAATTGCATTACTCACTGCACTAAGGACCCCCCCCCCCCACACAGGAGTGTGTGGGGTATGGGGCCAGGAGCGGAATGCACACTTTATATTTTTTCAGCTCTGGTGCAGAAAAGTCCTGGAGATGGATCAACAACTTTTTTATAAAAGAAAGATAAATTGGTGAAACTCCAAAAGCGTCCAAAAGAATTCTTATAAGGCGGCTTTTTACTTTTATCAGAAAAAAAAACGATCTTCTGATTTTTTTTTGGAAAAAATCCCAACACTGAATGAAGCATGAAAGTTCAGCAAGCACTGCAAAAAGCTATTTGATGTTACAAAGATATGCATGCAAAAAAATGAAGAAAAAAACTGTGGAAACTACATTGTTTAGATATTTCAAATGAAAACCTTGGTTTTAATTTTAACAATAAAGAAATTACAATTTTTTTTTTTTTTAACCTTTTTAATTTTTTAATGGATATTAAAGTGTTTCTGGTGAGCTTGCAATAAATAAATGAGTAATTATTTTTCACCAATACTGTTGCAATAGGCCCCATGGACACAATACTAGACAAAAAAATCAATATGACATTTCCGTTAGGTTAAATTTTTTAAAAAAACTCAGTGAAAAAAAGGACCCAAAACGAAGACACTGCCAAAATCCCCAGAACCACTGACTCAGCTACCTTTTTTAAAAACTACGTTAAAATAAGTTACCCCGGTTTAATTTAAATATATAAAAAAACCCATACATGTATTTGCTTACTATCATGAACATGGTAAATATTACAATCAATAATGCTTACCCCAATATCTGTAAATCTCAAATGCAATGTTAATTATTCCATTGTGTCCCCCTTGGGTTAATAATCAAAACTGTAATTTTCCTACCAAACTTATTAAAACCTATACATGAACTAATAAAATAATAAATTTTCTTGTATTCATTGAACCGCTCATGACCATACATACAATTTTTTTTATTCCTTATTAATCTTAAATTAGTCTTAAGTTTGCATGAAAAACTCTGCATAAAGGGCTTTTTGGGATGTACACACAATTATTATACTCCTTTTAACAAACATGTATCATGTAAAAAAAAAATTTTTTTTTGTGTTTGGAAAATTTTACCCAAACATCATAACAATGTCTTAAAAAGAGTTTTTCATAGCACAAAACTTTTTCTGGCACCTATTAACTTTTAAGGTATTCCTGTACACTAGACAAAGAGCTTAAAAATATCAGTATTGAGGGGTGAGAGGAATCCTTGCCCCCTTTAGCAATGTGTTGGATATGTTACATTTTTAAAATTTAACATTATTTGCAAAAGGGAATTAGCGCATGATTGGGTTGGTCAGCAGAAAGTCCCATCTGCTCCTGACCCAAAAGCCCTCCGGGGGCCGCCCAAGAGATTCTTTGGGACCCACGTTGCCACTGGGCCACCACTATGAGGTAGCACCACGGCTTCGGGCCAGACCTTTTAGAAAAACCCAAACAACCGAACCTCATAATGGAGATGATTTTGAACCTATTCACCATTTCCAATCAAGGCAGGTGGAGCTCAGCAGAAAACACTTCCATTAAAAAAAACACACTTAATTATTTAAAGTAACAAATGCTGAATACAGTAAATATAGGTGATTCTAGACTTGCGATGGGGTTACATTCTGATGAACCCATTGTAAGTCAAAAATATCTTAAGTCTGATATGAATATGATATGCTAAATAAATAAGTAAATAAATAACTACGTACTGTTATACCCCACATCATTAATTGGTTCCAAGAGCCATGACATAACCCGGTTTTGAAGTAAAGCGGACATAATGCATTAAAATGATGATAAACACTATAAAACTAATGTAAATAACTTGTGAACAAATATAACTATTGCTAAAATTAAAGAACACTAAAAACACATTTTAGTCATATTTTTTTGAAGAGCAATGAACACAATTAAAAAATTATGACATAGGTCGTGTGAGGGACGTAAGTCGGGCGTAATGACATTCGCTGAACTGAAATTTACTCTAGAAAAGTGGCATAAAGATGAATTTGACGTAGGCGTATGGACACAAAGCGGGTATGACTGTACTGTCCGAATAAGTAAATAAACAAATCATTACTGTAACTAACTGCTTTTGCACTATCACAAAGCTGAATCATCGTAAGTCAACCATCATAAGTCAAGAAGCACTTGTATACACAAGAGTGCTCTGTTAATGACCAGTTGAAATTTTGACACCATCCATAGGATAACTGGTGGTTCCTGATTAAACAGAAAACAATTCCAAATGTCACTAAGTCAACAAAAGCGAACTATTTAACTGTGGGAGAACCTCAATATATAACTTGACCGTATACAGTACAAGTTATACATTAACTAAATAGTCTAATATAAAGTGTGAAATTTTACAGGATAAAGAAATAAACATTTAATTATAGAACAGAGGGGCTCAAACATATGGTCAACAAGTCCAAAAACTCACAGGCAAGTGTTAACCATTGGTAGCATGTTATTATGATTTTCCAAGAAAAAATATACATCAAAAATGAAAGAACAATACAAATGAATGTAAATAAGCAGATTTCCTCTGTTTGGGAACAGGTGCTGACTAAATTTTTTAAAAAAGCAGGTAACTAAATGAGACCATGATAAACTGGAACACTGAGGCAATCATGAAAGTGATCTGTGTAAAGTGTTAAAGACTAGATATCACAAGAGGAGTACAGTGTAAAATATGCAGAAAAACATATCATGTTTCCTGTTCTGAAATTAATACTGCAAACATGAGACTGAGCAAGAGGAAATGTTTTTGGATAATTAAAAAAAAAGTGTTTTGGGCGATCGAGGATCATAATAAGGCTTTTTTGGAAAGTTTAAAATATAAAAAAAAGGGGGAAAATGAAGGGAAACATCAAAGTGAAAGGTTAAAAACACATGAAGAACAGCACAAAAAAAGATGAAAATAGTGATAAAGTGATCCACTAACAAAGAAAGACAGATAGTAATACTCAGAGCATTCACAGAAGAAAACTACAACCCCCCAAATAAGGAAACAATAGTAGGTAAGGAAAGCTGAAATATAATAAGATGTAAATTCCACACACAGGTGTTTTCCCCTGAAAGGAAATTATACTACAAACCAGAAAGATCAACTGAAGGCCAAAAGAAAACAATGAAAAAAAATTTTTTTTAGACAGGACAAGTCTCAAAAAGGACAAGGCCTAGCTGAATTTAAACCCATTTTAATAGGGTACAACCATAACACAAGATATTACATAGGTAATCAGTAACATGAAAAAGGGAATGTTTAAAAAAATTTTTACTTCAACAAAAAAAAAAATTTTTAAATGTCATATAAATTAGCAATGGTACATTAAAAAAAAGAAATGTAATATTTTAAAAAAGCAAAGAACATGCATAGCTGAATCTGCTGTCACACTTTCCTAAATAGTCACTTAATTTACAACCAAAAGCAACTTTTAATAAATCAAAAAGCCTCAAAAATACTGTGTATCAGAGATTCAAAAATAAAGAAAACAGGCACAACACACAACACTGGTACAAAAGCACAGGACAGGCAGGAAAACAAGAAAAGCACCACAATGATCAGGGAACACCATAAAGAAAGGAAACAAGGGGTACGTGAAAGATGTTGGAATGGGTGATGTGTCAAGTGGGGTTCAATATCACCCAGGTGCTGTTCTTGTAAATGGGAAAGACATGACAGAAGGGAATAGTCAGAGGTGCTCCTGTTTTCAGATGGGGCATAATGGGGGAAAACAAGAGCGAGGACCAAAAAAGGAAACAATGGAATCTGGGGGGCAAACCCTTTCCCGCAAATGGTTCCGAGTTTTTAGATGGAGTACAGGCCCAGGGCGGGGGCCCAAAGGGTCACTCAAGGAGAAGTCTCTTGGGGGAGTATCATGCTGAGCACATCCCAAGGGACACATCAAAAAATAACTGCGCATATGGGGGTCTGGGCCAAGAAATGCGGGATTTTAAGGGGTTATTCATGACACTGTGTACATCAGGCCCATATTGGAGAGCAATACCCGTATGGAACCCACACCTGGTCAAAATTCAAAAAATTAGAGAAAGTGCAAGGTTTGTAACAAGACTAGTCCTGGGGCTAAAGGGTTGTCCTATGGAGAGGTTAAGGGGAAATCAACCTGATGACACTGGGGGAAACTAGGGCAGGAAAAAGATGACATACAAAATACTGAGGGAACTGATAAATGAACAGGACAAAATGTTTTAGAGATGGGAACAGGAACAAGAGGACACAACTGGGAAACTGAAAACTCAGCGAGTCTAGGGGTGTTAGGGAATTATTTCTTCGCCTTGGGGTTATCAGGGAAATAACAATCAGAGGAGAGTGGGCAGGATCCATCATAAATTTAGGAAGATAAAAAAGGGTTTTTGAGGTTTTTGGGGGGCACCTACTAGCGACCAGAGAAGAAGCAGGGCCGGGGCGGACTTGACCCTGCAACTACATATAGGTGAGAACACACACACACACACACAAAAAAAGAGATAGATAGATAGATAGATAGATAAAAAAAGATAGATAGAGATAGAGATAGATACTTAACCCCTTTGGGGTCGCAAGGCCCTCTCCCAAACTCGTTCTCAGGGGGAATTTTTTTGGAAAAACAAAAAATTTTTTTTTTTTTTCATGAAATGATAGAGAATCTTTTTTCCACATAACGCCACCAAAATTTGAAATTTGATGGAAAAAAACGGGAAATTTTGCTCCCCCAAAATTAGCGGGATCGATGACATTTACGCATGCATTTCCCCACTTTTAGCCCTATTTTAAATTCCCAATGTTTCAGTCTACAAAAATTATACATTTACCTAGAGTTACAATGGTCCCCAAAATCCCCTTTTAGTAAGTTTTTTTTTTAAATGTTTTTGTAAGATTTTTTGGGGGGTGAAAAAGGACTAGTCTATTTTACATTATTCCTTAGGGGGATAAATTTTTTTGGGTAATGGCACTTGAACAGCATTCTCAACGAAAAATATAAACTCGGGGTACCACTGTAGCATTTGCTAAAATTTCCATTTGTTTACAATTGATATAAGAAACCGCCAATTTACCAATTTCAACTACCCAATAAGGGGTCAGAAATTTGGGAAATTTTCCCAAATTTCACACAAATTTAAAAAGATCCCAATTTTAAAATGGGGCCCAAAAAAACGAGACAGACTTTCCCTGGCACTAAAAACATTTTATTTGTTCTTGTCATCCCCAGGCCCTCTTACATTACTTTTGTTTTCCCATTTTAAATTTTTTATTCTCACAAAAATAAAGATTTATGTTATGTATACAACTGCATCTTTTAAAAGGGTATAAATAATATCAGCACACTTTTTAAGAATATTAGACTCCCCAGTTGGTGTGTTTTGGGAGACTGATTGTTTACTCTTGAACATCGGTAAAATCAAACATTTTCGCTACTTCCCTTTTTTCAAGGATTTTCATCTGAAACCAGTCAAAATTATTCATTTATTAATATATCATCAATTCTATCAAATGAGACTAAGAAAACAGTATACAATCATAAATACTATAAAAATAGACTGCAAAGTCGCTGTTTTAAACCAAAAACACGGTCAGGTTTTTCCTCATTATGCACTGTGTGGTGCAGGATATTTTTTATACTACGCACTGACCGCACAGACCCATTCTCTCTCACATCCTAGGCCTACCAGCCTGTTTTCACCAGTTTTGAGGGCACTAGAATTTAGAAGTACTAGTACAATGAAAACCCTGGTGCGTAAGCCGTACTGAAGTACGGCCGGAAACCCGAGGTTAACTGAGTGGCTAAAAATACCAAGCTTCATGCAAGGAGGGCCCGGGTTCAATTCCAGCGGGCGAAAACATTTGAAGTGTTTCCTTACACACACACACACACAACAGGCCTAGTGTCTAATCAGGCATGTACCTAGGACAAAATGTTAACTAACATGTGCTAGCAGACAAACTTATTTACAGCAGTATATTTTATAATATGTAATGCTAAGATGAGAAGAGTGTAGGAGAGCAGCAGCTTCATCCAAGATACTCTATGTTATACAGCAGTCTTCTGTAGGTTATGGATAAATATTGCATAAAACAAATGCTAATACCCATTATCTACTTTATCAACATAAAAATTTTGTTGCTGATGAAACAATTATCCAATGACAAAATATCATGTCTCTTGTGTAACTGTTTTCGCGAGAGGTTGTCTAGTGATGAACACCTGGTTAGAGGAGAACCAACCTTCATATGCCAAGAACACTACATAAGACACTACACCTGAGGAGATAAGTCCTTATGTACATATTACATTTCTACACAGTAAGTTACATAATACATGTCTACACAGCAAATAGAGTATAATCTACTGATGCTAGTGAATACTTCTTGATAATGATACATGGAGAATAGCCATCATCATCTATCATCCTGATTTTGGGTTAGGTGTCATGTGTAGAACTATTATCAGAATTTAATTATCCATCTTGAGAGAAATTAGTTTTATCTATGTACTTCCATTCAGACTATTCTTACCTTTAAGATATACCAGTAATTATTTTATTTTTTCTAATTTCAATTGTCCTATAACCCTTTCCAGGGTCGTGCTGTAGTTCTACGGCTTTGAGTTCTAGGTCCAAACGTGGTTCTTCATCATGAGCTCAGCTCACTCAGATGCGCTTTGAGCGATGGGGTGGGCCTAGATGAGAGGAATACATCTATGTGGTAAGTGTGCACCACATAAAACAAATCCTGCAGCACACAGTGCATAATGAGAAGAAAAAAAACTGAAACCGTAATTTTCTTTAAAACAGCAACTTTGCAATGTTTTTATTTTATTTTATTAACATCGGCGATTCCCACCAAGGCAGAATTGTGAAAAGAAAAACTCATCATCATTCACTCCATCACTGTCTTGCCAGAGGGGTGCACACACTGGTTATAAGGCGCTGCAACATTTAACACCCCCCCTTCAGGTGCAGCCCTTTGGCTTCCTCTCCAGGACTCAAGTCCTTCCCTTTCCTAATCCTTCATAAATGTTACTTTGCTCCACTCCAACACCCGTAAAAGTTTTAAAAAATTTTGCTATTTCCCCCTATAAAATAGCTCAAAATGCTTGCGGATCAACCCCCTCCACACAAAACTTCCTTTACCCCCCCCCTCCAACCTTTCCTAGGCCGACCCTACCCCCTTTCCCTCCACAATTTATACACTCTCAATTTATTCTGTCTCGTTCCATTCTCTTACATGTCGAACCACCTCAACAACCCCTCCTCAGCTCTCCTGGATAATAGTTTTGGTAATCCACCTCCTCTAATTTCCAAACTCAATTCTCTGCATTATATTCACACCACACATTGACCTCAGACATGACATCTCCACTGCCTCCAGCCTTCTCCTCGTTGCAACATTCATCACCCATGCTTCACACCCTATAAGGTGTTGGTATAACTATGCTCTCATACATTCCCTCTTTACTTCCATGGACAAGTTCTTTGTCTCCACAGACTCAAGTGCTCCTACCCTTTTCCCTCATCAATTCTATGATTCACCTCATCCTTCATGACCATCTGCTGACATGCCCCTCCCAAATATCTGAATACATTCCCCTCCTCCATACTCTCTCCCTCCAATCTGATATCCAATCTTTCTCACTAATCTTTTGTTATCCTCATCACCTTACTCTTTCCTATATTCACTTTCAATTTTCTTCTTTTACCACCTACAAATTCATCCACCAACCTCTGCAGCTTCTCTTCAGAATCTCCCCAAAAACACAGTGTCATCAAAAAAGCAACTGTGACAACTCCCCTTTTTTCTCCATATACTCTTCCCCCTTGCATCACTTTATTTTAAAAAACCTCTATGCAAATTTTTTTTTCTCCTTACTCTTTTTACATCACATTCCCCCAACGCTTTTCTCCCCCCACCCTTTTTGGGAAACCACAAACTTCGCTGAACACTTAACACACTTTTTTAAATCAAACCCCCCAACTCTACCCCATTCCCACTCTCACTAGCCCATCTATCCCCCAATATTTTTAATCTTCCCCTAACTGCCTCCTTTTTTTAGTTTATAAAGTTCCCCTTTTTTCACAGCTTTTTTTTCCTTGTATCCCATCTACCTTTTACCCCCACTGTAGCTAAATAAAAGTGATCTGATATATCTGTCCCCTCTATAAACTTTACATCCTGAAGTCTACTAACAGCTTTATCTCCCAATACATAGTCCAACAAACTATGCTTAGCCCTACATCATTCTTGATACTTATTTACCTCTTTTCAAAAAATTTTTACCTATAACTAAACCCCTTTCTCAAAGTTCAATCAAAGGGCCCCCATTTTCTTTTTACCTGGCACCCCCCACTTACCACCCCCCTCTACATTTTCTCCTACTTTAGCATTTGGTCCCCTACTACAATTACTTCTCACTTGGCAAAAATTCCCATCATTGCAACATCTCCCAAAATCTCTCTCTCCCCCACCCCCTCTTTCCAGGTGCATACACCTTATTATGACCCCCTTTTCGCATCCACCCCTTTTTTAAACCCTAATCCCAATTTAAAATTTATATTTTTTCCCTTCCCTAACTGATCCTTCAACAATTGTCCCTTCCTTTGCTTAACTTTGTTCTGAATCCCCTTTTTTTTTCCCCCTAATCCCCCCCTTGGGTTAATTTAGGCCAGGACATCCAACTTCTTCAATTTTCATACAATCATATCTTTCTTATTCCCTTTTATCCACGCCCTTCAAACAACCCAGTTTTATAAAGTTTTTCTTCTTTTTTTGTAAAGGACAGGGGAAGGGGGTTTCTACCCCTTTCTGCCGTATTTTTGTGCCATACAAAACGCAGGCTTGGGGGGAAAAATTTTTTCCCCTTTTCAATGGGAAAAAGAAAAAAAAAAGAACAAGAGCTATTAAAAAAAAGAAGAAAAAACCCTTGATGTGGTAGTATATATCATGTATGCCTTTTGGGTGACCTAAAGTGTTGTGATATACCTTTATCCCCTGTTTAGAAAAAAAAGACACCAGCAATCCTACCATCATTAAAAAAGTTTCGGTTTCTGTTTTAATTAGGGGGTTTTCCCCGGGGGGATGCTTTTAAAACCTCCCTTTTTCAGTGTTGTTTTAATTTTTTATGTTTGTTTTTATTTCTTTGGGCTCATTTGTAAATGGAAGATATGGGCCCCATTTTGACGGGAAATAGTTCCCGAAAACGTCGGAGCAAAATTGGAGATAATTAAAAAAATGGAAATAGGGTTCGTTCCCGAGATCCCCAAAAAACCAAACAAGTTTTTTACCAAAAGATCTTTCAAATATGTGAATATGAATTTAGTTCATTTTGGGTGTAATTTGTTTTTATTTAAACAAAAATGAACAAAAAAAATATTTTACCAAAAATTGGGGGTGGGGATGATTGGGGAAAAGAAGTTTTCTTCCCCCTGGGGGTGAGGTGGATAGGAGATTCTGGGAAAGAAACACTGGGTCTCAAACTTTAAATTTAAAGTCACAGTAAGCTTTGCATTTAGAAGTCAGCCCCAAAACATTCAGTGTGCACATTTTCAGTAAGCGTCAAGAACAGAATAAAATTTTTGGTAAATTCGTGTTTCCCGTCAAGCATTCAGTAAGTCATGCATTCATGGGCCCAAAAATTCAAAGTCAGTCAAGAATTCAGTAAGTTATAAGACATTCAGGTAGTCAAGACATTCAGTGTCGCAAAATTCCAGGGAAATCAGCCCCTTCAGTAAATCAGTCAACATTCGGGGTCAGTCGCCCTTTAGTGGTGCGCAAGTCATTCGGCCGCCTTTACTTCAGAAGCGCGACCCCCCCGGGGCATTTTTGGTCACATCAGCCCGCCCCAAACATTCAGGCCCCGCAGTCAAGTCATTTAGTAAGTTAGTCACACAAAAATGTTTTCTTTTTTGTAAAAGTACAGTAGACCCTCATTTAGCACGACTTTATTTTGGGCTTTTTGGGGGTAAGCATTGAAGAATTGCGGCCATTTTTATCTAACACGACGAAACCTTATATTAGCAAATTCGCTGGGGGGAAAAATTTTTGCCCCCGGGCCCCCCTTTTGCAGTATTTTAAACCATTGAGTCAGTGGGTCCACAAAGGTGGCTATGAGCCACAACAAGTGTTTAATGCTGACGAGACAAGTGTTTTCTGGAAGAGAATGCCAACATGAACCTTGTATCAGTCAGCAAAAAAAAAGGGCACCAGGTTTCCAAGAAAAAAAAGAAAGGACGTTTCCCCACCTTGCCCCTTTTTGGGTAATGATCATGATTTCAAGTGTAACCCCAGGTTGTTTAACCTTGTAAGAATCCTCAGGGAAAAGGGAAATTTTGTTTTTTTTTCAAGATAACGGGGTTTATTCAGGTATACAGAGATATTAAATTTTTATAAGAAGCAGCATAGGGAGAAAACCCTGGATAACGGTGAAGATCTCTAGAAAACCCTTTGGACAACCCAAATTTTGGGGGTTATCCTAGGTTCTCTACACATATGCTGCTATGTATGATAATTTTTGTAACGGGTATCTGTGTATACCGGGAATTTAAACTTATTTTAAGGTTTGCAGGAAAAAAAACATAACCATTCCCTCAAGCGGCCGGTGCTAATGTTGTGGCAGCTGGGAGACCACCCCGCCTTCCCATGCTACCCTCCCCCAACCCCCCCACCATCCCAGCACTGACCCCAAACGCGAAGCCAGCTGTGTTTGTCAAGAATAAAAAAGTGGGAAATTTTGTTTTGATTTTTTTAAATTATTATATCTTGTAATTTTGTTAAACAATCATGCCCCCCCAGTAGGCATACCAGTTTTTCTCAAAGTGGCAAGAAAAAAGTTTAACATTTATTAAGTCTTAGAATTAACGAAGAAAAAAATATTAGACAAGACATAAAACCCGTGGCTGTAATGAAGTTGTTACTTTTGACACATAAAAAATGTAAACATAAGTTTGTGTGACTAACTTACTGACTGACTGGACTGGGCTTACTGAATGACTTTACTGGGCTGAAAAGACTTGACTTTACTGAACGGGCTGAAGACTTTTTACTTTCTGACTTATTTAATGATTAATTAATTGACTTACTGAATGACTTGAATGACTGACTTTCTGAATGACTTGACTGACTTACTGAATGTCTTTTACTGACTTATTTAATGTCTTGGGCTGACTTACTGAATATTTGGGCTGACTTACTGAAAAGACTTTACTGACTTATTTAATGACTTTACTGGCTTACTGAATGTCTTGACTGGGTTTTCTGAATGTCTTGACTGACTTTTAAAGTCTTTATTTTCTGAATGTCTTGACTGACTTACTGAATGTCTTGACCGACTTTAAAGTTTTGACTGAATTACTGAATGTCTTGACCGACTTACTTTAATGACTTGAATTTACTTAATGAATGACTTGAATTTACTTAATGAAATTTTACTTTACTTAATGAATTTACTTTACGACTTAATGAATGGGTTGACTGACTTAATGAATGTCTTGACGACTTTATTTTAATGTCTTGACTGACTTACTGAATGTCTTGACTGACTTAATGAAAAGACTTGGGCTGACTTAAAGAATGACTTGACTGACTTAATGAATGACTTGACTGACTTAATGAATGACTTGACTGACTTAATGAATGACTTGACTGACTTTTAAAGAATGACTTGACTGACTTAATGAATGACTTGACTGACTTACTGAATGACTTTTTTTAAAGTTAAAACACTAGTACAACCATTTGACTTCAGTTCCAGAATCTCACATCCAATTTTGCCCAGTAGGGCCCCAGCATAACTTCCACTTTTTTACAATCATCCACAAACATCAGCACCCACAATTTAAGGTAAATACTATTATTTCTGTTACATTTGTAGTCTTAAGTAAAAACAACGTAATACATCACATAATGAAAATTTTAAACATATTCTCTTTTTTTTGTAAGATCTGTTGGTCTAAAAAAAAAATTTTTTGGCCAAAGGGCTCTCAGGGCCCCAACCCTTTTTTTTCCCATAAGTTCTTTTTTTTTTATCTAACACGATTTTCCTAACACCCCCGTTTTCAGGACTGTAACTACCGTAACAAAAGAGGGTCTACTGTAAACTTCATTACAGCCACAGGTTATGTCTTGCCCCCTATCTTTTCTTCTTTGTTTTAAGACTTAATTTAAAAGCTTAAACATTTTCCCAATTTTTTAGCAAAACTTTATGCCTAATTTGGGGGACATGATTGCTTTAGATACAAGATATAGTAAAATTTAAAAAGATCAAAAAAACAATTACCTTTTTTCTTGAAAAAACACAGCTGGTTTTACGCGAAGGGAATACGAATGCTGGGATAGTGGGGTGTTTTTGGGGGGGGTAGCATGGGAAGGCGGGGGTCTCCCCAACTTCCCCCCTTAGGGGGGTTGCTTTTTCCCGGAAAATAAAGTTTATTCAGGTATACACAGATAGCAACCCTAAAAGCACATAAAAGGCAAGAACCCGGGAAAACCCCAAAATTTGGGTTTTCCTAAATTTTTTGGGTAAATTTTGGGTTTTCCTAGGGTTTTCCCAGGGTAAAATTTGGGGTTTTCCCGGTTCTTCACATATGCTGCCCGGATGATAAATCAAGAACTATCTCCGTTACCTGAATTCTTAGTTTGTGCGAAGGAAAACAAATTCCTTTTTTCAAAGCAAAGGGTTTTACAGCGGTAAATAACCATGGGCTTACATTTAAAAATCACCTGAAAACCCGGAGAAAGGTAAAGGGACCTTGCTGTTTTGAAGCCGGGGGCACTTTTCCTTTGCTGATATAAGTTCAGGGGCATTTTTTTCCCAGAAAACATTTGTCTCGTCAGCATTAAACACTTGGGCTCATAGCCCCCCTTGTGGGGCCCCCACTGACTCAAGGTTTAACCCATGCAGGGACGGGGGCTAAAATTTTTCCCCCCACACCCGTAATAAAAGGTTTTGCGGTTTAGAAAAAAATGTCCCAAAATTCTTCAATCCGAATACCCAAAACGCGCAACATAAAGCCAAATGAGGGTCTACTGTTTAAGACAGAGATGTTTTTGTTTGGGTTTTGTTGGAAATGGCTTGAAACTGAGTAAAAGTAAAAATTTTCCCTTTTGGTAATCAAGAGAAACAAATGACCCCACTTTCCAAAACGCGCCAGCTGGTAGGTTAATAACATTCAAAATGTGGTGATATTTGTTAATTATTACAATATTGCATAACATTAAACTTCCTTTTTTTGGTTTGAAAAAAAATTCATTATGTGAAAAAAAATAAAAATGGAACATTTGTAAAGACTAAAAAAGTAACTAATGAACAGAGGAAATGTTGTTTAGGCCGGGAAAGCCGATTGTTTATTCTGCACCCTATTTTAAAATTAAATTTTTTGAATGATTTAAATTGGCTAAATTATCAATTTCCAATCATTTTATTTTGTAGTTGAAACAGTTGACTAGGCGATTTTTGTGCTAATCGATAGAATAGAAGAAATACTAGTAAAAAGCTAAGAATTTGGTCACGGGAAAAATGAAATTTGGGCCAAATGGGAAATGTGGGGAAAAATCCCAAGGTAAATATCGCTGAAAATAAAAATTGCGAGAGCATAATTTCATAAATTTTTAAATTAAATTTGACTTTTTTTTTTTTATTACCTCCAAAAAAAGATTATCTACCATTTGATAAAAAAAAATGTAAAATTTTTTTTGTTAAATTTTAACGGGCGCCCCCCTTCCAAAAGGGCCCTTTGGACCCTGAAAGGGTTAACAATGAGAACATTAACATAACAGAAAATTTACCAAATTAAGCATATATATACAGTGGTCCCCAGTTTAATGGTCCCCAAACCCCCCTTTTTACGTAAGTTTTTTTTTTTTAAATGCTTTTGTAAGTGTATTTTTGGGGTCTAAAAGGACTAGTCTATTTTACATTTTTCCCCTTATGGGGATAAATTTTTTTAATGGCATTGAACAGCATTCTGGAACGAAAAAATTAAACGGGGGTAAATGTATATACAAATACACTAACTTTAACTGCAATTTATGTTTAAAAAAAATATGCCTGAAGATTTACTGTTATGCAATATTGCAATAATTGAAAATAATATCACCACACTTGTGAACGTATATTTGACCCCCCAGCTTGGGGATTGACCGGGTGTCATTTGTTTACCAATCGGCAAAAAATTTTAAAATTTCCGCTACTTTGAGCTCAGTTTCGCCACCGTACTAAACCAATCAAAAACACTTTATTTCTGTAATATATCTTAAATTCTATCAAATGATACAAAAAAAACGCAAATACAACTATAAAAAAATCAAAAAAAACTGCAAAGTCGCTGTTTTAACCCTTGACTGTCGGAGTCCCCTTTCTGAAACTCATTCTGTCGCAAAATTTTGGAAAAAAAAAAAAATTTTTTCTTCAGAAAAGATAGAGAATCTTTTTCCCCATGGTAATGACACCAGAAGTATGAAATTTTATGGAAAAATTAAATTTCGCTCCAAAATTACGATGTCAGCGATATATAAGATCGGAATTTTGCCGAATTTTTCCTTTTTTTCCCCCTTTTTTTACAGTCGACCCCAACATATATTTCTTTAGAACTCCATTTGTTCTAGATTGAGTAAAAAAACCCCCAAAAACCGAGAACATCAATAAAGGGCAGAAATTGGGAAATTTTGGCCAACATGCAAAATAAAAAGATGTCAATTTCAAAATAGGGGCCAGAATAAACAAGCATTCCTGGCATAAAATAAGATTTTCTCTGTTTTTTAGTCAAGTCTTTAGGCCCCTCATTTTTTTGCCTACTATTTTGATTTTTTATTCACAAAAAAAAAAAGATTTACGTTATGCAGACTACTGCATTAGAAAAAAGGTATAAATATTATCAGTATTGCAAAGAATATTAGACTTACCAGTTTATGTGTATTGACGCATGGCGTGATTTATTTGTTTACTCTTGAACATTGGCAAAAAACAAACATTTCCGCATTTTGAGCTCAATTTCGGTCGTTTTCATCATGAAACTAATCAAAATCTCTTTTTCTGTAAAGTTTTATTCTATCATATGAGACCACGAAAAGAGAATACAACCATAAAACTATATTTTAAAAAACACCTAAAAATCGGGGTTTTTTAAAAGTCAGTTTTTTTTTTTTAAGACTGCGTTGCAGGATTTCTTTTATACAAGCACACAGACCCACAGATCCATTCTCCCATGGGCCTACCAGCTTTTCCCACTTGATTTGAAGCCGAGAATTTTTTTGTGTATATATACGTGAAACAGTTTAAGATATATGTACACCAAACAGTCGGGTTAATTATATTTTATTATTATTATTTTATTATTTTATTATTATTATTATTATTATTATTATTATATCATCAACATATTGTTACTGAGTATAAAATTTTTAAGTGAAAGAGACAAAAAGTCAACACAAGACAACATCAGCGATCCCCCTTATTTGTTTATTCAGGTATACATAAATACAGTTTTAGATCATCAACGGCATGTGGAGAACCTAGGGTAACCCAAAATAGAAAGGACTTATTTATTGTATTTTTTTCCCTTTTCCTCTTGTTTTTCCCTTTCCCAAATACTGCTGCACGCCTATTGTGCACCCCATAGCAAGATAAAGTTATAATGCAAGCCTTGGAAGAGGAAAAAAAACAAGAGAAAAAAGAAGTACGAAAAATTACAGTCAAGGGATCAGCTGGTTTGTTCATCAGGTGTTTACATTCTGTCTCTGTGGTAGCTTAATTAAGAAATGATTAAACTCAGTGAACAAGAAGTTGATGGTGATGATAATAATAATAATTTTAAAAAAATTAAGATTTATTTCTTGTAATAATAAGAATCGCTCTGGAGTGCTTTAAATGTCAGCTACGAAACCTATACAAGTGCTGCTGCACCTCTATCTTGTACTATGGGGTACACAATCAAGTTAAAATTTGTACAAATATGTGGTCTTGGAGACTTAAAAAGCTAGTGTACTGAGTGGCTGTAAGAAGGAGATTGAGATGCGTGACCCAAGTTCTCATACGGAGAGTCTCGTCATAACTCCGAGTCGTTGGTAAACGAGAGTCGCGTTAAGTGAGGAGAAACTGTATAATAATTTATTAAAAATGTACTAACTACTACATAAAACTGTAAAATGAATACTAAAAGAAACTAACTGAAATAATGTAAGTAATGAATGTTTAACTGGAAGCAGGAGGTGGGGAGAGGAGGGGTATGTTATGGTCAGAAGGAGAGTCACCTTCTATTAACCCTTTGACTGTGGCAAGCCTATTTCTGAAACTGTCATTCTATGTCGCAAAATATTTGAAAAAAATAAAAATTCTTATGAAATGATAGAGAATCTTTCCTGATGGTAATGACATCAAAAGTACGAAATTTGATGGAAAACTTACGGAATTACGCCTCACAAAGTTAGTGATCTCGGTGATATACAGTAGACCCTCATTTAGCACGACTTTATGTTGCGCGTTTTGGGTATTACGCGATTGAAGAATTGCGGCACATTTTTATCTAACACGACGTAAACCTTATATTACGTGATTCGCTGGAGGGGAAAATTTTGAGCCCGCGGTCGCCTGCAGTAGGTTAAACCATTGAGTCAGTGGGGTCCTACTAAGGGTGGCTATGAGCCACAACAAGTGTTTAATGCTGACGAGACAAGTGTTTTCTGGAAGAAAATGCCAACATGAACTTATATCAGTCAGCAAGAGAAAAGTGCACCAGGCTTCAAGACAGCAAAGGATCGCTTCACCTTGCTCCTTTTGGGTAATACATCAGGTGATTTCAAGTGTGAGCCCATGGTTATTTACCACTGTAAGAATCCTCATGCTTTGAGGAAAAGGGGAATTTTTTTCTTCGACAAACTGTTTATTCAGGTATACAGAGATACATTGATTACATACATGCACATATGTGTAGAGAACCTAGGATAACCTAAAGTGTTATCTAGAGAACCTAGGATAACCCAAAGTTTGGTTATCCTAGGTTCTCTACACATATGCTGCTATGTATGATAATCTTTTTTTAAATGATTT
>WNWK01026996.1:0-25000 GCA_009830355.1 Cherax destructor | reverse complement strand
CTACACGTATGCTCCGTGTGATAGCCTATCACTGTACTCGTGTATACCTGTATAACTTTGCTTACTTATTGAATAAACACTGTCAGAGTAGTCTAGTGTTCGTGTGACTGTGTCCGTCTGTTAAGATAATCTTCCTAAAGTTTGCAATACTTCACAAGGTTTGGAATACTATCCTAATATTATACTAGCTTTTGCTAGTACTAGTTCTAGAAACGAGTAATACTACTAAGCTAAGCTAAGACAAACCCAATTGTTGGTTGCTGGTAAAGTGTGGGTGTTGAAACCCATGTAGTCAATCTTCCAACTGCAACACGAAGGAGCTATCCTGCACAAACCTCTCCAAATGTCTGTGCAAAAGCTTAACTTTGACTTCTATAATATTATGGCTGCCAGCTAAAATAATAACTGCTTCAATTGCTACTGAAAATATGACTTTTATTCCTTTTTTCTGTATTATAATTCATTAAACCTTTTCTGCTATATGTCATTTAAGGATGGTGATTTTGAAAGCTATCAAAAATGTCTCAAAAATGTTGGTTTTTAAGCTTTGTTTAATATATACTGGCCAGCATACCTGTGGCAGGGAGGGAAATATTACTCGCCAGCATACCTGTGGCAGGGAGGGAAATATTACTGGCCAGCATACCTGTGGCAGGGAGGGAAATATTACTGGCCAGCATACCTGTGGCAGGGAGGGAAATATTACTGCCAGCATACCTGTGGCAGGGAGGAAATATTACTGGCCAGCATACCTGTGGCAGGGAGGGAAATATTACTGGCCAGCATACCTGTGGCAGGGAGGGAAATATTACTGGCCAGCATACCTGTGGCAGCGAGGGAAATATTACTGGCCAGCATACCTGTGGCAGCGAGGGAAATATTACTGGCCAGCATACCTGTGGCAGCGAGGGAAATATTACTGGCCAGCATACCTGTGGCAGCGAGGGAAATATTATTTAACATAACACTTGTCGCGAATTTTTATGGTAAAAACATTTATGTGCTTCAGAAATATTTAATACAAAAAATAATGGTAAATCTGATTCTTCATATGTGTGTGTTGCTAACATATGTATGACAGTGGAAGCATGTAATTCTTATAGGCCTATAGGGCTTCAGGGGATCTCCTTTAGACCTTAGTGGAAATATTTTTTACCTCCGTTTGGGATCAGAGATCTGAAAAAGATTTTGGTTAATTTAAGACAGAAATAAAAACCATTATTTATATATAATAGTATAGTATTTTTTCATTTTGTGTATAAGATTTTGAATTTAATAATATAAAATAAAAGTTCTATAGCTACTTAAAATAACCAAAAACCGAACTGTAAACGGAAATGCTAATAATATTTAATAATAGAATGATTTGAACTTTTGAGAAAGCAATATGTAATTCAAATTTTTATTATTATTTAATTCAAGCAAAATTAGTGGGAACTCTGCTGCTGCTTCTTCTTTCCTAGAATATTTGAAAACCGTGGTTCCAGCCGTGGCTCCAGCCGTGGTTCCAGCCGTGGCTCCAGCCGTGGTTCCAGCCGTGGCTCCAGCCGTGGTTCCAGCCGTGGCTCCAGCCGTAGCTCCAGCCGTGGCTACAGCCGTGGCTTCAGCCGTGGCTCCAGCCGTGGCTCCAGCCGTGGCTCCAGCTCCAGCCGTGGCTCCAACGTTGCTTCTGACAGACGAAGCTCTGCATTGACATCCATTCGGTTTCTCTGGTTTTTATCACTGATATGGCTGAAAAAGTCTTCTCACACAAATAAATAGTAGAATATGCGACCCAAAATTTAATAGCTCTGTGTGTAATCTTTCTAAAAAATCCAGTGGCTTATCTGTAAGATCGCTAAGCTTTGAATGGAAGGTTTCATAGCGTCATTTGATAGAATTTCGGAACACACAATGATAGTGGCGATAGCTCACTGGTAGCGGATACAGTCAAACCAAGCTTTAAGAGGCACCAATTTTTTCCACTATCTACCTTGTCCACAATTACTATCGCATTTGCTTTGTCTGTTTCGTAATTTGAAGTCCAGGATCTCTCCTTAATTCATGGTATAACTTAACAAATCTTTGAGGACAATTGTGTTGTAGAGGTCTAAGCTTTGCTCAGACCTCTACAACACAATTGGTGGTGAGGTGATGGTGGTGAGGCTGAGAGGGAAGTTCTTCTCTTCTGACTGGACCAGGTTTCCAGGCTTCACCATGGTGATGAGGCTGCGAGGGAAGTTCTTCTCTCCTGGCTGGACCAGGTTTCAGGCATCACCATGGTGGTGAGGCTGGGAGGGAAGTTCTTCTCTCCTGGCTGGACCAGGTTTCCTGGCTTCACCATGGTGGTGAGGCTGCGAGGGAAGTTCTTCTCTCCTGGCTGGATCAGGTTTCCAGGCTTTACCATGGTATTGAGGCTGGGAGGGAAGTTCTTCTCTCCTGGCTGGATCAGGTTTCCAGGCATCACCATGGTGGTGAGGCTGGGAGGGAAGTTCTTCTCTCCTGGCTGGACCAGGTTTCCTGGCTTCACCATGGTGGTGAGGCTGCGAGGGAAGTTCTTCTCTCCTGGCTGGATCAGGTTTCCAGGCTTCACCATGGTGGTGAGGCTGGGAGGGAAGTTCTTCTCTCCTGGCTGGACCAGGTTTCCAGGCTTCACCATGGTGGTGAGGCTGCGAGGGAAGTTCTTCTCTCCTGGCTGGATTAGGTTTCCAGGCTTCACCATGGTGGTGAGGCTGCGAGGGAAGTTCTTCTCTCCTGGCTGGACTAGGTTTCCAGGCTTCACCATGGTGGTGAGGCTGCGAGGGAAGTTCTTCTCTCCTGGCTGGACTAGGTTTCCAGGCTTCACCATGGTGGTGAGGCTGCGAGGGAAGTTCTTCTCTCTGGCTGGACTAGGTTTCCAGGCTTCACCATGGTGGTGAGGCTGCGAGGGAAGTTCTTCTCTCCTGGCTGGACTAGGTTTCCAGGCTTCACCATGGTGGTGAGGCTGCGAGGAAGTTCTTCTCTCCTGGCTGGACTAGGTTTCCAGGCTTCACCATGGTGGTGAGGCTGCGAGGGAAGTTCTTCTCTCCTGGCTGGACTAGGTTTCCAGGCTTCACCATGGTGGTGAGGCTGCGAGGGAAGTTCTTCTCTCCTGGCTGGACTAGGTTTCCAGGCTTCACCATGGTGGTGAGGCTGCGAGGGAAGTTCTTCTCTCCTGGCTGGACTAGGTTTCCAGGCTTCACCATGGTGGTGAGGCTGCGAGGGAAGTTCTTCTCTCCTGGCTGGATCAGGTTTCCAGGCTTCACCATGGTGGTGAGGCTGCGAGGGAAGTTCTTCTCTCCTGGCTGGACTAGGTTTCCAGGCTTCACCATGGTGGTGAGGCTGCGAGGGAAGTTCTTCTCCTGGCTGGACTAGGTTTCCAGGCTTCACCATGGTGGTGAGGCTGCGAGGGAAGTTCTTCTCTCCTGGCTGGACTAGGTTTCCAGGCTTCACCATGGTGTGAGGCTGCGAGGAAGTTCTTCTCTTCTGGCTGGATCAGGTTTCCAGGCTTCACCATGGTGGTGAGGCTGGGAGGGAAGTTCTTCTCTCCTGGCTGGATCAGGTTTCCAGGCTTCACCATGGTGGTGAGGCTGGGAGGGAAGTTCTTCTCTCCTGGCTGGACCAGGTTTCCAGGCTTCACCATGGTGGTGAGGCTGCGATGGAAGTTCTTCTCTCCTGGCTGGACTAGGTTTCCAGGCTTCACCATGGTGGTGAGGCTGGGAGGGAAGTTCTTCTCTCCTGGCTGGACTAGGTTTCCAGGCTTCACCATGGTGGTGAGGCTGCGAGGGAAGTTCTTCTCTCCTGGCTGGACCAGGTTTCCAGGCTACCCGGATGGATGTATTTACAGGGAGCTGATTTTTGAGCATTCTTCGCTGTTATTACGTCTAAGTTTTAAATAATGATATTAAACTACTTGTGTTGCAATATCATATATGGACAGTGTTGCATGGTGTTGCCACATATGAAACGTTAAGATCCTCAGTGAGGAAATGCTGTGTTTGGGGTTCACAACTCTCAGTGTTAATATGAGTGTAGAATACATTATTACACATTGTTAAATAGTGCTGAGAGTGTATGTGAGTGTAGAACACATTATTACACTTATTAAAGAGTGGTGTGAGTGTAGAATATATTATTACACTTATTAAAGAGTGTTAAGATTGATCAATTAATAATTTAAAGATCAACACATAAAAACGATGTTCCGGTAAATGTTTATTCTGCAAACTTTCTTTTCTTTACTGTTATAAACTGTGCACTACACAACCTGTTTTTACTCTCATTAATATTGAGAACTTTACTCATGATGAGAGAGAACAATATTACTGAGACATGATGTGCTGTAGTTAATTAATAGTTTAAAAGAAATCATCTATTCAATAATCATGTCTCTGTATCGACTGTGGATGTGAATGAATGGTTCAGAGAACCGACGAGTTGGTAAATTAGACACATATGTGTCTAATTTACCAACTCGTCGGTTCTCTGAACCATTCATTCACATCCTGTCTGACACTGCTACATCTTGGTATCTTAATACAGGGATTTCTTCGCTTGCCTATTCCTTGGGCACGACCTACTTCCACATTGAACAAATGTGACACCTCCTACAACTGCTGCACCTCTCCTGTCTACAGTATATAAGCTCCCTCTGCTCATATGCTGGTATTCTATTCAAAATTGATGGACTGACAACATCGACTCAAGATTGGGAGCCTGACAACCTCACACTCCTGTTCTTCACGATTCTCCTTTGTATGGACTGATGAAGCCACTGTGTGGCGAAACGTTTCCTCAATAAAGGTACCCAAGTGTTGTATATGTGTCTAATTCATCGACTGTGGATATTGAGCTAAAACCCAGGTAGATATAATTGATTTTCATGAGTTTTACAAGTGTGGCAAACATTGCCCTTCTTCAAACTCAATAAACCATTGAGTGATACGTTTTTCTGTTTTGTACATTGTTTTTATGTTTTGTATGTTTTCTTAAGTAGGGAAAATTTTGTTAACCTTTGTTGTTGCTTTGCCAAGCACAGTTAGTGCTTGTATTTAAAGTTATCACTCTGTCTTCTGTTTCCGTATTGTCATGTGTTTTGTAATTGTTTTTTTCAATAAAATAATAAAAAATAAACCAAAGATTCGACAAAAAAAATTGATGATGACAATATAATACTTCATATATATGCAGGGCTTCTGCAGTCTATAATGGAGTGATGAGAATAGTGAAGTTTAGAAACTACTTGTTCGATGAGGGAACATTCTGCCTCAAGGAAGTTACTACTACAGATTCGGAGGCAGGAAGGAAGAAGCTTATAATTACGCAACGTTTAGTTTTGGTGTTGTGGTGAGAGAAGAAGTGGAGAAGATCCTGCTGGTTGGTCGGTTTTCATTAGATTTTAAAACATATATTTTACAACATAGCTGGACATCCTGCCAGGAAACTTCTTCCACGTTATCCTAAACAGCAACAAGCCTACTGGCTCATGCTGGGCAGGTCTGCCTCAGATTCAATCTCGTGTCAGCAATTAACTTCAACATTCTCCACCTGACCCTTCACAACATTATGCTCCCTATATTTACTCACGTACTCTACTCAGGTAGATCTGTGTGTGACTTGATAAAACCCACTGTGTGAGCGAAACGTTGTCAAGAAAGGATCTCATTATATTGCATGTGTGTCTACTTTTCCATCGTTCCGGTAATGTATAGCATTATCTTCATGTTAATAGCTTATTAACATAATGCAACATACTACATTATAACACATAATATGACAAAATAAAACATAACACAATATAGCAAAGCATAATATAACAACTCTCCCTACCAAGAAAAAAGAACAGTATAAAAGAACGTAGGAAACTTGGTGGCCAAGTTGGATCATCGGGAACTTAAGTGTGTTGGGTCACTAGGTCAAGTCTCCCTGGAATACTTCTAACTTACATTTTTATTGAATTTTTACCGTCATTCAGACTGATGTTATTTGTGTATAATTACTCCTACACAATCAACTCACAATAGTTTTAATATATGTTGTTACTACTATGAGATATAACGCCACTATGTGGCATCAATTAAGAGTTTGTGGATACTGTCAACCTGATAGTTAGTTCTGAGTTACCAGACCCAGCCATCTGGTGGGTCGTCTTTACGGTCCACTCACCCACTTACTCTGTGAGGAGTTCCTGAAGGAACACCTTAAATATAACTGAGTCTTCCTCTTCTGAACGGCGTTAATTGATACATCTTACGAACAGAATATTACTCATTAAGCTTAGACTGTGTGCAGGCAAACTTGTCACTATAGAAAAAATAGTTAAAACACTTGGAATCATTCGGATCAGTTCCATAACTAAAGAATGACTCTTCTGATTTACTTAGACAGCGATGAGTGATGTTACTGTGAGTCTTAGATAACGCTATGTGATGTCACTGAGTCTTGGAAAGTGAGGTGTGAGTCTTAGATAACGATGTGTGATGTCACTCTGATTCTTAGATAAGGATGTCTGATGTCACTCTGAGTCTTAAATAAGGATGTGTGATGTCACTATGGGTTTCATACAAGGATGTGTGACGTCACTTATGTTTGAACAAAGGGCATTGTATACAGAGGCGTATAGGCTATGTGACCACTGTGTTACACTTTTCAGTTTTTTTGCTCACGTGGACATTGATTTTTTTTACATTGTCAGTGTAACGATTAGGGGTTCTGCCTCTCCCATTTTTGTGTTGATGGGGAAGAAGATAGTACATACACAGATGACAACGAAAGAAATGCGTGACATACGTCCCAGTACGAATCAGTGCTCAGTGAGCCATTAATCAGACTACAAATTAATGACCCAAATGAGTTCTTCGTGAATGAGTCGCTTGACTTAGAAGAAGCCATTAGCCATTTATTGTAGGAACATGCACTCCGCTCCGGACCCAGACTCGTGCAACCATACTAACCACAATAGATTTTGTATACAACCACAGGGGCCCAAGACTGTTCAACTGTCTCCCAGCATACATAAGGGGGATTACCAATAGACCCCTGGCTGTCTTCAAGCAGGCACTGGACAGGCACCTAAAGTCGGTACCTGACCAGCCAGGCTGTGGTTCGTACGTTGGACTGCGTGCGGCCAGCAGTAACAGCCAGGTTGATCAGGCCCTGATTCACCATGAGGCCTGGTCACAGACCGGGCCGCGATGGCGTTGACCCCGGAACTTTCTCCAGGTAAACTCCAGGTAAACAGAATACACAGTAGACAACTGACAACCATATGATGTTCACTGAGGACACATTTCAATTTCTACTTCATGGAAGAATAGAAGAAATATAAACAAGATTGGAGTACAAGTCAAACTCAAATAACTCGATAAAACACAAGTGAGAGACTTGAGAGTGATAATATCAGATCATATGTTCAAGCAGCACAACATTGTTATCGCAAATGCAAGAAAAATGGCTGGATAACCATAATCTTCAAAACAGGAGATAACAAGCCAGTGACGATACTCTTCAGATCACTTAATTTCTGGTGGATGGAATACTGATGTGTACTAGCGGCCTCTTTAAGGCAGGCATAACTACTGAGCTCCAGAAAGTATAAAGAACTTAAACAATTATAATAAACTCAATTAAGCACCTAAATTACTGGGAGTCTTGAAGTCCCTAGAACGTAGGAGTGAAAGCTACATTATAATCTACATCTGGAAGATTAGTCCTAAACCTGCACACCAAAATTACTACTACTTATGAACACAAAATGCTAGACAGACGATGCAGGATAACTCTAATAAAAAGCAGGTGAGCTAAGAGTTCACTGCGAGACAACCACTCTTCAGCATCCACATTCATGTATAAAGAGGATCACCAACAACCCCCTCGCTGTCTTTAAAAGGAAACTCGACAGAATCCTCAAAATAGTTCCTGATCAGCTGCGTTGTGGTGCATATGTTGGATTGTGGGCGGCTGGCCCCTAACAACTTGAGTGATGAAGGTAGCAACCATGAGGCTGGTCCAGGACCGGGCCACAGAATTTTCTAAAACTATCATGTTTTTGTTGTCATTGGTCAATATAAAGCAGTGACAATTAACAAATTAAAAAAAAAAACAGTATAGTGGACCCCCGCCTAACGAGCAAAATTCATTCCAGAAGCCTGCTCAAGTGCCATTACCGAACGAATTTACTTCCTTTAAGAAATAATGTCACATAGGTTAGTCTATTTCAGACCCCCAAAAATACACTTCCACAAGCACTTACAATATTATACATACTTACATAATTGTACGATTTCCGGGGTGCTCGTTAGGCGGGGGTCCACTGTATTTCCTCTTCCCCAGGATCGATCCACACAAGTCAACTAACGTTAACCAAGGTATCTAATTCCAGCATGGTACCTAATTACTGCAAGGTACCCAATTACTGCAAGGTACCTAATTACTACAAGGTACCTAATTACTGCAAAGCACCTAATTACTGCAAAGTACCTAATTACTGCTAGGTGAACATGGGCAGCAGATGTAAGGAAATATGCCCAACGTCTTCACACATATCTGGCATAACATTTGGGAAAGCAGTAAGTTCCCATTCTTTCCCATGATTTACGTTCCCTGTAAATAAAAAAAATATGTATTTAAATCAAATTAGATTAGTTTACATAACCTTATGAACGCCTAACATTAAACCACAAACAAGCAAATTAAATGGTTAAATTGAGGAAAGGCACAGAATAATGGATAATGGAGAAGTCATCCACATTCACCCATTTTGGTAAGTTCACTAATCATTAAATGTTCCAAGGAAAATGTACAGTTATTGAAAATGTTCCTGGACAGTCTCTCCTGGGCAGAAATAATATCAGGCAACTCAAAGATAGTTAACAAGCGAGGAAAGACTAAAGACTACAGTGGTACCTCGGTATACGACCTTAATTAATTCCAGAAGGCTATTCAAGTGTCTGTCTCCTAGAGTACCGAACGAATTTGTTCCCATAAGGACAAATGTAAATTAGATTAATCCGTTTCAGACCCCCAAAAATACACTTACAAAAGCACTTACAAAAATATACTTACATATTTGTTCGAGTTGGGAGCTGGACGTATACCGAGGTACCACTGTATTTTCATGAATGAATTAGCGCAGCTTGTAATGACAATGGTGACCGGTTAATAAAATTAATTGCCGGTACTTTCTGTGCATCTATTTAAAAATAGATTTATGAAAGCATTCATGAATTAATTACCTTTCAGTTATCATAGGCAGTATTATAAAAGCATAAAAATTAATTGGAAAGGTTACCGAATATATTGTAAGGGAAGTATTATGACTGATAACTGAGCCGTAATCATCATACATCAGTCACATCCACTCATGTAAGCATAATTATGCTAGACAAAGTCTGCATAATGTCTTACACAATACTTTTACTTGCTTAATAATTTAATTTAAATAATACTCAATTAACCAAGGTGTTCTTTAATAAAACCATAGTGTAGCTAGTTTTATGCTATTATTCAACACATAAATAATTCCATTCAATTGTTTAAGTCCAACTAAATCAATTAACTGGTTTCCCTGAATCCCTTCACAAAATGTTACCCTGCTCACACTCCAACAGATCGTCATGTCCCAAAAACCATTCGTCTCCATTCACTCCTATCTAACACGCTCACACATGCTTGCTGGAAGTCCAAGCCCCTCACCCACAAAACCTTCTTTACCCCCTCCCTCCAACCTTTTCTAGGACGACCCCTACCCCGCCTTCCTTCCCCTACAGATTTATACGCTCTCCAAGTCATTCTACTTTGATCCATTCTCTCTAAATGACCAAACCACCTCAACAACCCCTCTTCAGCCCTCTGACAAATACTTTTAGTAACTCCACACCTCTTAATTTCCACATTCCGAATTTTCTGCATAATATTTACACCACACATTGCCCTTAGACAGGACATCTCCACTGCCTCCAGCCTCCTCCTCGCTGCAGCATTTGCAACCCATGCTTCATACCCATATAAGAGTGTGGGTACCACTATACTTTCGTAAATTCCCTTCTTTGCCTCCATGGATAACGTTTTTTGTCTCCACAGATATCTCAATGTACCACTCACCTTTTTTTTCTTCATCAATTCTGTGGTTAACCTCATCCTTCATAAACCCATCCGCTGACACGTCAACTCCCAAATATCTGAAAACATTTACTTCTTCCATAATCCCTCTCTCCAATGTGATATCAAATTTTTCTTTATTTAAATCGTTTGATACCCTCATCACCTTACTATTATCTATGTTAACTTTCAACTTTCTTCCTTTACACACCCTCCCAAATTCGTCCACTAACCTTTGCAACTTTTCTTTAGAATCTCCCATAAGCACAGTATCATCAGCAAAAAGTAACTGTGTCAACTCCCATTTTGCATTTAATTCCCCATAATTTAATCCCACCCCTCTCCCCGACACCCTAGCATTTACTTCTTTTACAACCCCATCTATAAATATATTAAACAACCATGGTAACATTACACATCCCTGTCTAAGACCTATTTTTACCGGGAAGTAATCTCCCCCTCTCCTACACACCCTAACCTGAGCCTCACTATCCTCATAAAAACTCTTTACAGCCTTCAGTAACTTACTACCTATTCCATACACTTGCAACATTTGCCACATTGTTCCTCTATCCACTCTACCATATGCCTTTTCTAAATCCATAAATGCAATGAAAACTTCTCTACCTTTATCTAAATACTGTTCACATATATGCTTCACTGTAAACACTTGATCTACACATCCCCTACCCATTCTAAAGCCTCCTTGCTCATCTGCAATCCTACTCTCTCTTACCTCTAATTCTTTCAATAATAACCCTGCCATACACTTTACCTGGTATACTCAGTAAACTTATTTCCCTATAATTCTTATACTCTCTTTTATCCCCCTTCCCTTTTATAAAGGAACTATACATGCTCTCTGCCAATCCCTAGGTACCTTCGACTCTTTCATACATTTATTAAACAAAAATACCAACCACTCCAGCACTAAATCCTCCCCTGCTTTTAACATTTCTGTCATGATTCCGTCAGTTCCAGCTGCTTTACCCCCTTTCATTCTACGTAATGCCTCACGCACCTCCCCCACACTCACATCCTGCTCTTCTTCACTCCTAAACGATGTTGTACCTCCCTGGCCAGTACATGAAATTACAGCCTCCCTTTTTTCATCGACATTTAAAAGTTCCTGAAAATATTCCCGCCATCTACCCAATACCTCCAGCTGCCCATCTACTAACTTCCCTACTCTGTTTTTAACTGACAAATCCATTCGTTCCCTAGGCTTTCTTACCTTGTTTATCTCACTCCAAAAAAATTTCTTGTTTTCAGCAAAATTTCTTGACAGAGCCTCCCCCATTCTTTCATCCGCTCTTCTTTTGCACTCTCTTACCACTCTCTTCACCTTTCTTTCACTCTCCATATACTCTGCTCTTCTATTAACACTTCTGTTTTGTAAAAAACCCTCATAAGCTACCTTTTTCTCTTTTATCACACCCTTTACTTCTTCATTCCACCACTCCTCTTTCCTCCTGCACCAACCCTCCTATAGCCACAAACTTCTGCCCCACATTCTAATACTGCATTTTTAAAACTATCCCAACTCTCTTCACCCCCCCTTCCCCCACTACTCATACTTGCACTAGCCCACCTTTCTGCCAATAGTTGCTTATATCTCCTTAGTTTATGCACTTTTACCTCTCTCTTACTTGCTGTTGCCATTTTTTTTGTCCCATCTACCTTTTACTCTAACTGTAGCTACAACCAAATAATGATCTGATATATCCGTTGCCCCTCTATAAACATGTACATATATATTCTGTTAGTGGGACGGATTGTGAAGGACCTGCCTAGTATGGGCCAACAGGCCTGCTGCAGTGTTCCTCCTTTCTTATGTTCTTATGTTCTTATGTAAGGAAGATTTCTAATGCTATGTATTAATTTAGTCATTCTACGCTTAATGTTTTCTAACGAATTCATGTCCATTCTGTAATATGGAGACCAGAACTGAGCTGCGTAATCTAGGTGAGGCCATACTAATGATGTATAAAGCTGTAATATAACCTCTGGACATCTGTTGCTAACACTTCTTGATATAAATCCTAGTAATCTATTTGACTTATTACGTACGCTTAGGCATTGCTGTCTTGGTTTAAGGTTGCTGCTTACCATCACTCCCAAGTCCTTCTCGCAATCTGTATGGCTAAGTTCTACGTTATTTAACTTATAAGTGCTTGGGTTATGGACACTCCCGAGCTTCAGAACCTTGCATTTATCTACATTGAACTGCATCTGCCACTTTTCTTACCACGAATTAAGTTTGTCTAAATCTTCTTGAAGTTCTATGACCTCTATGTTTGCATCAATTATCCTACCTATCTTCGTGTCATCGGCGAATTTGCTCATATCACTAGTAATTCCCTCGTCAAGGTCATTGATATATATTAAAAATAACAACGGGCCTAAGACTGATCCCTGTGGAACACCACTTGTTACAAGTCCCCATTTGGATTTAACCCCATTTATGCACACTCTCTGCTTCCTATTGGTGAGCCATGACTCGATCCATGACAGCACTTTTCCCCCAATGCCATGAGCTGCCACTTTCTTTAACAGTCTCTGGTGCGGTAATCTATCAAAAGCCTTACTAAAGTCTAAATAAACAATATCGAATTCTTTATCGTGATCAACAGCCTCAAAAGCTTTAATGAAGAAGGTTAATAAATTAGATAGGCAGGAACGGCCCCTCGTGAATCCATGCTGAGTATCACTAATCAAATTATGGTTATCTAGATGGTTTCTAATAATATCAGCTATAATTGACTCTAGTAATTTGCCTACAATTGAGGTCAGGCTTATTGGGCGGTAATTTGACGGTAGTGACTTGTCCCCTGCTTTAAAAATAGGAATTACATTAGCCATTTTCCACATATCAGACACTACACTTGTTTGAAGAGATAAATTAAAAATGTTAGATAATGGTTCACAGAGTTCCATTTTGCATTCCTTAAGAACCCTTGCAAAAAGCTCATCAGGACCCGGCGATTTATTTTGTTTCAGTGGGTCTAGTTATTTCATAACCAGTTCGCTAGTGACTGTGATATTACATAATTTATCTTATTCTGGGCCTCTGTAAAAATTAATTACTGGGATATTATTAGTGTCTTCCTGTGTGAAAACCGAGAGAAAATAATTATTAAAAATAGAGCACATACCATTCTCCTTGTCAGTAAGATGTCCAGAGTTATTTTTAAGGGGACCTATCTTATCCCTAACTTTTGTTCTATAAACCTGGAAAAAACTTTTTGGGTTAGTTTTTGAATCCCTAGCAAATTTAATTTCATAGTCCCGTTTAGCTTTTCTTATCCCCTTTTTAACGTCCCTCTTAATGTCAGTATACTGATTTATAAGATGACCCTCACCTCTTTTTATGCGCCTATAAATTCCTTTCTTCTGCCCTAAAAGATACTTGAGCCTATTATTCATCGATTTTGGGTCATTTCTACTTGATCTAATTTCTTTATACGGGATAAATGTTCTTTGGGCAGCCTGTATAGTGTTAAGAAAACTGTCATATTGATACCTCTCTTCGTCACCCCAGTCCACAGTTGATAAGTGATATCTAAGTCCATTATAATCTGCTAATCGAAAATCTGGGACCGTTACTAAATTATCCCTACTATCATACATCCATTCAATGCTAAAGGTAATTGACTTGTGGTCGCTTGAGCCGAGTTCCTCTGTAATTTCTAAATTATTAGCAAGGGTTTCCTTGCTTGCCAGAACCAAGTCAAGTAGGTTATTTCCCCTTGTAGGTTCTGTCTCAAACTGCTTCAAAAAGCAATCCTGAACTACTTCTAAAAAGACGTTAGATTCTAAATTCCCTGTCAAGAAATTCCAATTAATCTGACTAAAGCTAAAGTCCCCTAGAATTACTACGTTATCGTGCCTTGTGGCCTTAACAATTTCCTCCCAAAGTAGTCTCCCTTATTCCCTATCTAAGTTTGGAGGACGGTAAATCACGCCTAAAATCAATTTTCACACCCTTCTGAAAATTCTATCCAGACAGACTCTGTATGTGTTATTTCAGACTTTATACCCGTTTTTATGCAACAATTTAAATGATCACGGACATAGAGTGCAACCCAACCCCCCTTCCCGATACTTCTGTCTACTTGGAACAATTTAAAACCCTGAATGTGACATTCGGCAGGCATGTCCCGATTTTTCATATTAAACCATGTCTCAGTTATTGCAAAAACATCAATATTACCAGTACTTGCAACTAATCTCAACTCGTCCATCTTATTTCTAGCACTACGACTATTGGTGTAATATACATTTAAAGACCCTCCTTTCTCTTTACCCTTCCTGCTCATTTCTGTTTTTCCACTATACATATTACTGTCCTTGTCACCTAGTGCCACTGGCTTTCCAATACCCACCTTATTCTGCCGATTACTAGTTCCCCTAGAATTTATAACATTACTACACTGGGACTTCACTGTTTTCCCCCCATAACCCATACCACTAACTTTTTCTAGTTTAAAGCCCTAACAGCTCCCTCCACTGCAGTTGCCAGTGCCCCCACCCAAGACCTAGATAAGTGAACCCCTTCCCAGGCATACATGTCATTTCTGCCATAGAAGAGGTCCTAGTTGTCAATGAATGTTACTGCATTTTCCTTACAGTATTTGTCCAGCCAGCAATTGACACCAATTGCCCTGGACAACCATTCATTTCCAACTCCTCTCCTTGGCAAAATACCACATATGACAGGGTTCCCACCCTTCTTCCTAATTCTGTCTATTGCTGACCTATAGCTGCTAATCAGCTCCTCACTCCTACGTCTGCCAACATCGTTGCCTCCAGCACTGAGACAGATAATAGGATTGCTTCCATTACCTCTCATGATGTCGTCCAGACGGCTAACAATATCTTTCATCCCAGCCCCAGGATAACACACCCTCTGCCTCCTATTCCTATCCTTAAGACAAAATTCCCTATCCATAAACTTAATCTGACTATCCCCAACTAAAACAATGTTCTTACCTCGACTGGTGGTGTGCATGACGTTCTCAACGGTCTTTGTAGAGATGGTCTTCGCTGGGATGTCTTCACATTCGTCTGATAACAAGGAAAAAGAGTTGCTGGTTTTCACAGCAGTCTCCTGGAACTTCTTCAACTTCAGCTTCGTCCCTTCAGATCCGACTAACATCCATTCGTTGGTCTGATCATCGGCGACATTGTTCCGGGGATAATCCTTGCATATACCCTTCAAACGTTGAATCTCTCTTCTAGCTTCCGTTAATTCCGCTTTCATTTGGAGATATAGCTGCTCGTAGTCGAGGGAAGCCATCATCCAATCTCAAGTAGCTAATAACGGAAGCACAGTAGAAAAGTCTTCACCGAGCAAAGATGGTTCAGTCCACAGAGAGTACACAAGACACGTCTTCACCAGGCAACACATCCTCTAGTTTCCCTCCCACTTAACGTGACCATCTAAGACACCAGGCAACACATCCTCTAGTTTCCCTCTCACTGAACGTGACCATCTAAGACACAAGGCAACATATCCTAGAAAGTTCCATGGGGATTTCTTACACAAGGTTTGGAGCAAACTTCTCTGTTTACGTTATTAATGATAGGTTACGTTAGGTTAGTTATGTTAGATTGTCCTCTGTCAATAAAATTTAACTATTTATAAATACCAGAACCCGAATAAATGAAATACGAGATAAAGGCTATAGAAAGTTTCAAATCGTGAACGGTAAACAGGACCGAAATTTAAAAATCTAAATCTAAAATCCTGTTTAAGGTTCATTCTTGAGACACTTGACTTTCTTAACAGTAGTGCAACACTGCCTGGTATTAAGAGGAAGGTTCCCTGTGTCATTGCCTTGGCTAGGGAGTACATCATTAATGCATATTTTTCTATGATTATTTAACTGCAAAGTCTTTCCGAGGCAGAAAAATTAACCAAACTAAAAAATAACGTCTTTGTTGGAAGTTCAGCGCCAACTTCATTAGTTGGAAGACATTGAATTATTAGCTCGTTGAGCATATTAATGTTCAACAAATGACAAACTCACAAGACATGAATAACGTAGCTTGTTATTCTTTGGTCATGCATCACGAATGCAAATAGCATATAGCTTGATTAATACTAATAATTGGCGACAAGTTTCAGATTGAGGTTGAGGTCTCGACTCAGTCCTGTGGTTCATGATCAGCTTCAGAGCTCTGTAAGGGACGTTAGTCCTGTGGTTCATGATCAGCTTCAGAGCTCTGTAAGGGACGTTAGTCCTGTGGTTCATGATCAGCTTCAGAGCTCTGTAAGGGACGTTAGTCCTGTGGTTCATGATCAGCTTCAGAGCTCTGTAAGGGACGTTTCCAGACATTGTCTTCAGTGTGTCTGGCGGAACATCAAGTAAACAACAAGCCCTCCGCTTGGCTGTGTGTTAACCAGCAGAGAAATATACACCAAGATATGTATATATCTTTCCTTACCCATACTGTGAGTCGTATATCTGTGTATACACACCAGGAAGCGTCTCTATCTCGCACTATACATAATTAATTTAGTTGTCATATTAGTGATGAGTGTCTCCTGGACAGGTGTTGATCTAGTGACTTACAACCTTAATGACCCTCGTGTAGTCGACAGGATTTAAACTTAATCAAACAATCATTTAGAATTGTACTTAAAACATTGATGAAGAAAGTGTGTGGGAAGTGTTAGCAAGGAAAGTGTTCACAGAGTGAACACTTTCTTCAGTGATGATTATAAGTATTGATAACAAGTGTTCATAACAAGTGTTGGTATAAAGTGCTATTAAAAATGTTGAAAACAAAAATATTAATAACACGAACGTTAATAACAAAAGTGTTGATAACAAAAACATGGATAAGTGATAACAAGAGGTGAGAGTAAGTGTTGTGAACCACATTGTTGATAAGTGTTGAAAACAATACTTGATAAGAAGTACTGACAGCGAGTTTTGCTAGAAAGTTGCCGACAAGTGTTGCAAAAAAGTTGCTATAATCGTTGACAACACGTGTTGAGAAGTGTCGTTAGCGCGAGTGTCGTTGGGCGAGTGTCGTTAGCGCAGTGTCGTTGGCGAGTGTCGTTAGCGCGAGTGTCGTTAGCGCGAGTGTCGTTAGCGCAGTGCTTATCACGGTGCCGTTAGCGAGTGTCGTTATCACGAGTGTCGTTAAACAGTGGTAATGATTCACGAAATCGTAATAACACGATTGCAAACAAACCATACCACGGGTGGGGTTCGAACCCGCGGTCAGAGAGTCTCAAAACTCCAGACCGCCGCGTAAGCCACTGGGCCAGCTAGCTTCAATAAGATTCATCCAACTAGGTATATTTGTACACCATAGGAAGGTTAGCATAGGCACCACTGTGTCCACAAAGGCAAGTGGTATGGTTTGTTTGCAATCGTGTCATTACGATTTCGTGAGTCATGTTGACGGCTTTGAAGGGGACTTGAGCTAGAGTTCGTCACGGCCATGCTATCGGGAGATTCGTCTGTAAAAACTTGCATTTGTGGACACAGTGGTGCCTATGCTAACCTTCCTATGGTGTAGAAATATACCTAGTTGGATGAATCTTATTGAAGCTAACTGGCCCAGTGGCTTACGCGACGGTCTGGAGTGTAGGTGAAGGGAGTGTTGAGGGGCAAGTGTTGATGAAGGGAGTGTTGAGGGGCAAGTGTTGCTGAAGGGAGTGTTGAGGGGCAAGTGTTGCTGAAGGGAGTGTTGAGGGGCAAGTGTTGATGAAGGGAGTGTTGAGGGGCAAGTGTTGGTGAAGGGAGTGTTGAGGGGAAAGTGTTGATGAAGGGAGTGTTGAGGGGCAAGTGTTGGTGAAGGGAGTGTTGAGGGCATGTGTTGATGAAATGAATGTTGAGGGGCAAGTGTTGGTGAAGGGAGTGTTAGGGCAAGTGTTGGTGAAGGGAGTGTTAAGGGCAAGTGTTGGTGAAGGGAGTGTTGAGGGGCAAGTGTTGTGAAGGGAGTGTTAGGGGCAAGTGTTGGTGAAGGATAGGGCAAGTGTGTGAAGGGGTTAGGCAAGTGTTGGTGAAGGGAGTGTTGAGGGGCAAGTGTTGGGTGAAGGGAGTGTTGAGGGGGAAGTGTTGGTGAAGGGAGTGTTGAGGGGCAAGTGTTGGTGAAGGGAGTGTTGAGGGGCAAGTGTTGGTGAAGGGAGTGTTGAGGGGCAAGTGTTGGTGAAGGGAGTGTTGAGGGGCAAGTGTTGGTGAAGGGAGTGTTGAGGGGCAAGTGTTGGTGAAGGGAGTGTTGAGGGGCAAGTGTTGGTGAAGGGAGTGTTGAGGGGCAAGTGTTGGTGAAGGGAGTGTTGAGGGGCAAGTGTTGGTGAAGGGAGTGTTGAGGGGCAAGTGTTGGTGAAGGGAGTGTTGAGGGGCAAGTGTTGGTGAAGGGAGTGTTGATGGGCAAGTGTTGGTGAAGGGAGTGTTGAGGGGCAAGTATTGGTGAAGGGAGTGTTGAGGGGCAAGTGTTGGTGAAGGGAGTGTTGAGGGGCAAGTGTTGGCAAAGCGACCATTAAAAACAAAAGTGTGATATTAAAGTTTTGAAAAGAGCTATTAAACAAAAGTGTATTCATAAAGTGCTGATAAGTGCATTGCCTCAGCACCCTTGGGCTCCAGCACCACATGGGGGCCAGCTCTTCCTGGGCTCCTCAACCTCCTGGTCACTCCAGTCATCCTGGCGTCATCTACCATCATGGAAAGGTGAGTCATGATTGTCACTAGGAAGACATTATTTATTTTGATTCAACTCTGCCGTGAAAGTTGGTTTAATTAGTCAAGAAATTTATAATTTTTTATTTTGAGGGTAGTTGTAGGTGTGGGTGAATGTTTGTAGTGCTTGCTGAAGGATACAACTGGTGGTGCTTGTTGGTGTGTGCTGAAGTATACAACTGGTGGTGCTTGTTGGTGTGTGCTGAAGGATACAACTGAGCTGAAGGGTGTAATTGAGGGTGCTTGAAGCGTTCTGAAGGGTGTAATTGAGGGTGCTTGAAGCGTGCTGAAGGGTGTAATTGAGGGTGCTTGAAGCGTTCTGAAGGGTGTAATTGAGGGTGCTTGAAGCGTGCTGAAGGGTGTAATTGAGAGTGCTTGAAGAAGTGTGCTGTAGGGTGTAATTGGGGATACTTGTAGAAAATGCTGGTTGAACCGCACAACTGGGCATGCTTGCTGAACTAGCCGGTTGAAGGGTATAACTAGGAATATTTGTAGGTGTGGGTTAATAGGTATAATTGGGAATGATTGAAGAGGATGGAGCTTAAGAGGTATGTCCTGGACTGCTAGCTGAAGGTGCAGGTTGAATGTTCTAATAAGTACTATTTACCTTACAGGTAAGTGAGAAATAACAGCAATTATGGGATAGTTGGCCCACCATTAGTAAGGTAAAGTCCCACTTTATATAAGTTGTCTCTGAAATCGCTTACCATTGTTAACTAGTGTCTCTTTTAGCATGTATCACATCTATGAATATTCATAATGCGGATTAAAAGGAATAGTTGCATATCTATACATAACAGTACCGCATATTCCTTCAATTGTTATGGCCAGGTCACAGACGGGGCCGCGGGGGCGTTGACCCTTCCAAACCCTCTCTAGGTATACTCCAGGTATACTATGTGTTAGTTCATGCGAAAATAACTTATGTGAACTTCGTTATGAAAGTATTTGGTATCTGTGATTTATTATAAACGACAGATCAAGCTTCGTAAAAGTCAGCCTCGGTAACTGAAAGCTGAAGCTTAGCGAGTCGTAAAGATTTACGGAAATCGCCCGGAAGTGACGGCAGAGTATTTCACTTCTGTTATTGCAGTATTTGAATGGGTTCATCTCTAGACTTGTATTACAATGCATGCAAGTATACATATACACGTGAATACATTGACATGTATATGCAATAATCGTCAACGAGCGACAAAATATTGCAATGTTGCAGTAATATAGAAAGAAATCCAGGCAGATTCAGGGGAACGACTCTCTCCAGAATCCTTCTCTATTTCCGCAACATTGCAAACTCCTGTGTTGATTGCAACAAGAAAGGCTTCTGTTATCACACGCACAAGCATACATGCCCATACTTATGCACAAACATACACTCGTTTATACATATGCACACATGCACTCGTTTATTCATATACACACATGCACTGTTTATACATATACACACATGCACAGATATGTTGTGTATATGCATATATATATATATATATATATATATATATATATATATATATATATATATATATATATATATATATATATATATATATATATATATATATATATATATATTGTGTGTGTGTAAGAAAACTAATTTGACAGTTGGGTTTGTTTTCTCTTACAAACTTGTTCTCCTTGAAGCTTGTAATGCATAGTTATATAATATAACGAAATATTGCCAACTACCTACATACAAACACAAATGTACACACAAGTATACATACCCACTTGCAAACATATATGAATGCATACAAATACACAAGCATATATTTGAAGCTGGTTACATGAGACTCATACATGAGCAGCGGCATACAAATTTTTGTATTTTGGTAAATTAGTAACTCGTGAGCGCTTCCCTTCCTTCCTTCCTCACTTCGCAGACAAATGTAATATAGACCTTAGAAACTAAATAATGTAGATCTTGAGCACACTGAATGCAACACAAACCTAGAAGTTCTGGTTATCAGAACTCCAACAAACACGCACATACACAGAGGGAGACATGATAACGACATAAAATACTGCGAGGAATAGACGAGGTGGACAAAGACAGGATGTTCCAGAGAGGGGACACAGAAACAAGGGGTCACAATTGGAAGTTGAAGACTCTTATGAGTCAAAGGGATGTTAGGAAGTATTTATTCCGTCATAGAGTTGTCAGGAAGTGGAATAGTCTAGAAAGTGACGTAGTGGAGGCAGGAACCATACATAGTTTAAAGAACATAAGATAAAAGGAACACTGCAGCAGGCCTACTGACCCAGCGCTATCAGTGTTGTAGGTTAGCAAGTGTACAGCGCTGTCAGTGTTGTAGGTTAGCAAGTGTACAGCGCTGTCAGTGTTGTAGGTCAGCAAATGTACAGCGCTGATGTCACTTCATGTAAATGTTGTAAAAAATTTAATTTTCACAGCAGGAGACTGCTGTGAAAACCAGCAACTCTTTCTCCTTGTTATCAGACGAATGTGAAGACATCCCAGCGAAGACCATCTCTACAAAGACCGTCGAGAACGTCATGCACACCGCCAGTCGAGGTAAGAACATTGTTTTAGTTGGGGATAGTCAGATTAAGTTTATGGATAGGGAATTTTGTCTTAGGATAGGAATAGGAGGCAGAGGGTGTGTTATCCTGGGGCTGGGATGAAGGATATTGTTAGCCGTCTGGACGACATCATGAGAGGTAATGGGAGCAATCCTATTATCTGTCTCAGTGCTGGAGGCAACGATGTTGGCAGACGTAGGAGTGAGGAGCTGATTAGCTGCTATAGGTCAGCAATAGACAGAATTAGGACGAAGGGTGGGAACCCTGTCATATGTGGTATTTTGCCAAGGAAAGGAGTTGGAATGAATGGTTGTCCAGGGCAATTGGTGTCAATTGCTGGCTGGACAAATACTGTAAGGAAAATGCAGTAACATTCATTGACAACTGGGACCTATTCCATGGCAGAAATGACATGTATGCCAGGGATGGGGTTCACTTATTTAGGTCTGGGGTGGGGGCACTGGCAACTGCAGTGGAGGGAGCTGTTAGGGCTTTAAACTAGAAAAAAGTTAGTGGTATGGGTTATGGGGGAAAAACAGTGAAGTCCCAGTGTAGTTGTTATAAATTCAAAGGGAAACAGTAATAGGCAGTAAGGTGGATATTGGAAATCCAGTGGCACTAGGTGACAAGGACAGTAAAATATAAGGGAAAAAACAGAAATGAAAAAGGAAGGGTAAAGAGAAAGGAGGGTTTTAAGTGTATATTACACCCAATAGTCGTAGTGCTAGGAATAAGATGGACGAGTTGAGGTAGTTGCAAAGTACGGAATTTTGATGTTTTTGCAATAATTTTGAAACATGGTTTAATATGAAAAATCGGGACTTGCCGCCGAATGTCACATTCAGGGTTTTAAATTGTTCCAAATTTAGACAGAAGTATCGGAAGGGGGTGGGGTGGCATTATGTTTAAAATTGTTGTATAAAAATGGGTATAAAGTCTGAATTAAACATACAGGTCTGGATAGAATTTTCAGAGGGGCATGAAAAATTGATTTTAGGTGTATGTACCGTCCCCCAAACTTAGATGGGGACCAAGGGAACTACTATGGAGGAAATTGTAAGGCCACAATGAACGATAACGTAGTTATTCTGGGTGACTTCAACTTTAGTCAAATTGATTTTTTTGATTGGGAATTTGCTAACGATTTCTTAAAGTAGTTCAAGATTTTTTTTTGGCTTTGTGACAGAACTTACAGGGGAAATTAATCTGCTTGACTTAGTTTCTCAAAAAGGAAACCCTTGTTAATAATTTAAAATTAAAAGAGGAACTCAAGCGACCACAAATCAATTACCTTTGGCATTGAATGGAAGTTTCATATTGGAATAACTCAGTAACGGTCCCAGATTTTCCTTAGCAGATTACAATGGACTTAGAGAACACTTTTCATCTGTGGACTGGGGTAATGAAGGAAGCTATCAATATGACAGTTTTCTGAACACTATACATGCTGCCCAAAGAACATTTATCCCATATAAAGAAATTAGATCGGTAGAAATGACCCAAAATGGATGAATAATAGGCTCAATTATCTTTTAGGGCAGAAGAAAGGAATTTTGGCTATAAAAAGAGGTGAGGGCCCTAAGAACATAAGAACATAAGAATGGAGGAACACTGCAGAAGGCCTACTGGCCCATACAAGGCAGGTCCTTATCAAAACCACCACTACCTAAAAATTTATTCCCGTACTCACAAATCAAACCCCCCCTCCCCTCATATATTTGTCCAATCTTTTTTTAAAGCCCCCCAAAGGGTCCTAGCCTCTATCACAGTACTCGGAAGATTGTTCCACGCATCACAACTCTATTCGAAAACCAGTACTTGTATTCCTTTTTCTAAATCTAAATTTACCAATTTAAATCCGTTATTTCTCGTTCTTACTTGGTTTCCCATATCCTCAAATTTTTTAATAAACTCCTTTGTTTATCCCATCATCCACTTGTACACCTCGATGATATCTCCCCTCATTCTACGTCTCTCCAGAGAGTGGAGATTCAACGCTCTAAGTCTATCTTCATACGGGGGGATTTCTTATACTGTAAATCATTTTATATTCTTCTTTGTATGTTCTCCCAAAGAATCTATATCCATCCTGTGTAAGGAGACCAAAACGGTGCATAATCCAAATGAGGTCTCACTAAATGAATGATAGACTGAAAAACTTTGGACTTTGTTTTTTTTTTACTTCAAATAAATCAAGAACTGTTAACCTTATTCCAAGGGCACTTTGTCTTTTGGTTTTGATTTTCCCCTTACCATGACTCCCAAGTCTTTTTCACATTTCTGTATGATCAAGCTCCCCAATTCACCAGTTTATAAATTTGGGGATATTTTCATTACCAACGACAAGCACCTTACACTTGCCAATTGAACTTCATCTGCCACTTTCAGACCAAGACTTAATTTATCCAAATCCTCCTGGAGTTCACTGTTATCCTCCTCAGAATGAATTATACGGCCTATTTTTATCATCAACAATTTATCATGTCACTTGCAATTCCTTCATCAAGGATTAAAAATTTGAACAACAATGGGCCCAAAAATCCTTTTTGGGAAAGCCACGGACAAATCCCCCGAACCCCCTTTAAAAAAAATTTCCCCCGTTTTTGGTAAGCCATCCTCTATCCATGCTAGAACTTTACCTTATACCATGAGCTGCCCCCCTTTTTTTTGGTTCTTTCTCTATAAAGGTTACTGAAACCAATAAACCCCTTTTTTTCTTTATCACTTTTTTCTGCCTCAAATGTTTTTTTAAAAAAGTCAAAAAATTTTTTGGAAACGACCTCTAAACCCCTGCTGAGATTATTAATCAAATTATGGTTTTTTAAAAAGGGGGGGTTTTGATAATATCAGCTATAATTTATTCTAATAATTTTTTCCCACTATAGACGTAGGGTTTTGGGCGGGAATTTGAATTTTGGGAAGGGCATCCCCGATTTGAATATAGGAACTACATTAGTATTTTTCCCCATCTCTGGCACAACACCAGAGGATGGACGGGATTAAACACATTCGTTAATTTTGGTGACTAAGTTCCCTTTTTATTCTTTAAGTACCCTGGGAAAACAACCGTCGGGCCCCCGGGCTTATTTTGCTTCGGTTTTTTTATCTGTTTGATAACCATGTCCCCGTGACGGGGAAAATTAGTTAATTTGAATTCTTCAGGAACTGGTTAATTTTTTAAATTTTTGGAATTTATTTACGTCTTTTCTTTTTAAAGACTGACAAAAAAAAAAATTAAAAAAACACATTTCCGGTTATCCGTCAGCTGTCCTTCCCAATTTTCAATCCTACCTTTTCCCCCACCTTCGTTTTTCACTTGAAAGAACCCTTTTGGATTAGTCTTTGATTCATTAGCAACCAATCTAAGTCACGTTTAGCCTTTTTTCCCCTTTTTTTTTTTTTTTAACTGAAACATATTGGTAATAAAAAGGTTAAATCTCCCCCTTTTTATGCCTATAAATTCCCTTTTCTCCCAATAAAAAATTTTTTCCCCCGTTAATCCATTTGGGATCGTTATTATTTTAAAACCAAATTTCTGGGGGAATTAACTCTGTTGTCCCCAAATTGAAACAAATCATAAAACGAAAAACCCATGTAATTTAGCAATTTTCCCCCCTCAATTAGACCTTTGGGGAAATCTTATGAATCAGTATATTTTTCATTAAGATGGA